>CM071962.1:1817500-1962500 GCA_036784905.1 Acrossocheilus fasciatus | reverse complement strand
ACAGGTATTTACTGTTTATTTACTTTCTAAAATAAACATGAAAATATACATTTCCATGTACCTTATTTATTTATGATATACAAGTAAGCATTTTAAAATATAAATAATCACTCAGATATTTCTATAGCATATTATGTGTTGCTGGTTTGTGGAGTTGTCGTCAGATGTTCGCAGACACAGATAGTTTATCACATGCGTTTGTGAATATGTGCTTTGTTGTTTTATTAAAGTGTTTGTTGTTGCAGAATCACTCAACCAGCGAGAACAACAACTGCAGACAACGACACTAAAACATTCATGAGCGACACATTCACGGCTGACGCTCGCGCTTCACTGCGTTTGCTTACTCACACTCTTCCCTCTCTCTCTCTCTCTCTCTCTCTCTCTCTCTCTCTCTCTCTCTCTCTCTCTCTCTCTCTCTATGTCTCTCTCTCTCTCTCCAGGCTCTGATGGTCCGGTTCAGAATCAGAAAAGTGTTGACAGCTTCAGTTTTCTGCATCATCCTGTTCACCAGCGGAGCCTTGAGATCCTGCAGCGATGCAAAGATGACAAATACAGTAAGATGACAAAAATAACACACTTCAGCAGTTATACAGTCTCCAAAACAGTGTTATTAAGGTTTACTAAAACCTTTGGGATATTTCCCAAACTTTATTGTCCCACTGAAATTTTAAGTTATTATTTAAAAAATTTAATAATACGTTCACGGTTCTCTGATGTTGATTAATGGTCACATGCAGGCAAACTAACTAATATTTTACCACAATATTAAAAAACAAAACATGGTAAAGTGACTGTAATGTAGCTTAATAACTTCATGAAACTACAGCATGAAAAAAGATAATGCTCAGTAATATTAATAAATTCAGTAAATATTAATTTATCAGTGTATTTATCAAAATAATGTCTTATAAATATTTTAATAAATTATAAAAAATACTAAAACTTTAGCTAACATTAAAATGTAAAATATTAAAAAAGTAAAAAAAAATTTAAATAATAAAAATTACAGAAGACAACAAAATTACTGAAGCTTTAACTGATATTATAATGAAAACAGAAAATATATTTGAAAAAAAATACATAAAAACACAATGAAGTTACTAAAACTTAAACCGATGTTATAATGGAAACAAAAAATATAAAAATTAAAATAATAATAATAATAATAATAATAAATACAAAAACACAACAAAATTTCTAAAACTTTAACTGATATTAAAATGTAAAATATAAAAAATGTAAGAAAAAATTTTTAAATAATAAAAGACAGAAAACAACAAAATTACTAAAACATTAACTGATATTATAATGAAAACAGAAAATATATAAAAAAATACATAAAAACACAATGAAGTTATTAAAACTTAAACCGATGTTATAATGAAAACTGAAAATATAAAAATTAAAATAATAATAATAATAATAAACACAAACGCAACAAAATTACTAAAACTTTAACTGATGTTATAATGAAAACAGAAAATATAAAAATAAAAAAAATAAAAATAATAATAATAAACACAAACGCAACAAAATTACTAAAACTTAAACTGATGTTATAATGAAAACAGAAAATCTAAAAATTAAAATAATAATAATAAATACAAAAACACAACAAAAAAATTGCTAAAACTTTGACATTTATAATGAAAACGGAAAATATAAAAAATAATTAAAAATTACCAAAAAAAAACTAAATGATAAATTTAAACATTAAAACACAAAATATAAAAAATAACTGTTTCACTTGCATCACAGCAAATGAATCTCCAACAATAAAAATGACAATAAAAGTGTTTTTGTTATCGTTCTGTTAATGGCATTAATTATGAGGTTATTGTTCAATTTCCAGGATATTTGTCTAAACAGGCTTTAATTTGGTCTCGTGACAGTAACTGATGGGAGTTTTCATCTTTGGATCATGTGTGACTGGTTTATATGAAATGTTTATTTTGAATGATTAGTTTTTATCAGTTGATTATATTTCTCTGTGTCTGTCAGATTCGTGCATCAGCCGGAGGAGCCCACGCACTCCTCTCTCAGACCTGCAGGGAACAAACACGCTCCGAGAGAAAATGAGCAGGTACTCAAACATTCACCTCCAGCAGTTCCCTCACAAACCCCGGCCCAAGCATAACACAAAAGCAGATGTTCTGCTGATGTTTGATGTGTTGCGTGCGTGTCTCCCGTCTGTCTCAGGAGGAGCGAGCGCGTCTCGTCTCACGAGGACGAGGGGATCTTCGTGAACTCGGTGAATAATAAGCTGCTGGAGCGAGCGCAAGGCATCCTGATGTGAGTCTGAACACCAGCCGCACAAGAATTCAGCTCTGATTCTGACTCTGTCTCATTCTGTCTCAAACTTTCTCTGTTTCTGAAGGAGAAACAAGAACTACAAGACCAAGCCCAGCCTCCCGAAGGTAAACGTCAGTGACACACATGCATTTTAATTCAGTGTCTTTAGCATCTAAACACAACTATGCAATATTTTTTTTTTTAAATATATATTTTTAAAAAAGTGCAACTGTCTCTAAAAATATGTAAATATACATTTTTAAAAATGTTTGAAAAATAAAAGGTTACACTTTATTTTAAGGTGTCCTTGTTTCAGTTTAATTATACATTTATGTACTGAGTAATATTAATTAATTACATGCACTTACTATATCGTTAGGGTTTGGATAGGGTTACTTGCATGTAATTATGCATCATTTATATATATATATATATATATATATATATATATATATATATATATATATATATATATATATATATATATATATATATATATATATATATATATATATATATATATATATATTCAATAATTATTTAAAGTAATTATTTGCGATGTATGCAATAGTTGTTTAAAATTTACATGCTTTTTAAAAATGTGACTTGTGTAATCATTTTGAAGTATATAAATTATGCATTTTATAAACGTATTTAAAAATATTATTTGGAAATGTATACAAAAATAACTTAAATAGTATAAATATATATTTTACATATTAAGAAATATTTTGAAATGCAAAAAAATAAAATAAAGTATATACATTTTTAAAAATATACAAATTATTTAAAATATATATTCTTTTGAAATGAATGCAATAATTGTTTTTAAAAAAATATGCTTTTTAAAAATGTGATGTGTAATCACTTTAAAATGTATGCTAGTTATTTTAAAAATGTATAACTTTAACAATTTATAACTTAAATAATTATTAAAATGTATATACGTTTTGTGCATTTATACAAGAATGGCATTATGATGTAAGATTGTCGATGTTGATGCAGCATGCCAGTGTTTGAGCTGAAATGATGTGTGTCTGCAGCACCTGCTGGATGTGAAATCGCTGAAGTATCTGAGCTGCCTGACGCTCCACGACCGCATCACCAAATCACTGCTGCATCTGCACAAGAAGAAGAAACCGCCCAGCATCAGCGCGCAGTTCAACGTGAGCAAAACACTGATGCTAAAAATACATCAGCTGTTTACAAATATTAACATTTGAAATGTCAAATATAAAACCTGTACATTTAAAAAATATTTATTCTTTCAAAATGTTCTTTCACAATGATTCTTTATAAAACAAGAATGTAAAATTGAATATATATGTATGTGTATGTGTGTGTGTGTGTGTGTGTGTGTGTGTGTGTGTGTGTGTGTGTGTGTGTGTGTGTGTGTATGTGTTTTAAATATACACAGTAATTGTTTAAAAATTATTTACATTTTAAAAATATATGTAAAGAATTACTGTATGAAATATAATATAAAAACATGCATTTTTTAAAATATATAAATTCATTAAAAATATATAAAAAGTATACCTTTTTGAAATGCAAACAATAATTGTTTAAAAAATATTATGCATTGGAAAAATAACATCAATTATTTTCAAAATACTTTTTTTTTTAATTTATGAAAAGTATATATTTTGAAAAATATATTAATTATTTAAGACAATATGCAATCTTTTGAAACGTATTCAACACTTTAAAAATATATAATTAAAAAACTGCTTAACTTTCATAATGTATGAAATATAAATAATATCCATTTTAATATATAAATTGATCTAAAATATACATCCTTTTGAAATGGGTGCAATTGTTAAAAAAATTACATACAAAATGTTATTTAAAAATATTTTTTAAATGTTTGAAATATACAAATTAATTATTTTAAAAATGTACATTATTTTTTTAAATGTATACAGTAAGTAAGTATTTGAAAATGTGTGGAATAAAAAAATACCTATTTAAAAACAAATGTAGTGTATAATATACTGTATAAAAATATATAAATTAATTATTTTTAAAAATGCATTCTTTTGAAATGTATACAAAAATTGTAAAAAAAAATTATATACATTTTTATAAATGCAAAAATGCCTTTTTACAGTACTTTTTACAAAATGCATAACATATGTAAGTATTTTAAAGGCGCGCTGAAATCCTGTCCTGTGTGTGACGCAGGTGTCTCTGAATAAGCTGATGGAGACTCTGGGACAGTCGGAGCCGTACTTCGTGAAATGCATCCGCTCTAATGCGGAAAAGGTACGTAATGAGTCACGTTTCTGTTACTGCGTCACTGGATTTAGACGGTCGGTTTGATTCACGTCTTTCTTTCGTAGCTTCCTCTGCGTTTCAGTGACGCGCTGGTGTTGAGACAGTTACGCTACACCGGCATGCTGGAGACGGTCAGGATCCGCCGCTCCGGGTACAGCGTCAAATACAGCTTCCAGGTGACAAACACTTCTCAATACAATAATAACTATAATACTGCAGGTAAAACTACTTCAAATAAATTAATGATTACCCTTTGGATAATAATAAACTTGTATAAAGTTATATACAAACCAAATTGTTGCAAAATTAAAACAGACAACGAAATTACTGAAAAATTAATCAATCAATCATGGGGCACTTTTATTGTAAAAATTGTAATAATATATTAAATAATAATTCAGTTAATTACTGATTTACAAATTTTTGATTACTAAAATTTAATTAAACTATTAAAACAGAATCCTCCCAAAAAATTAATTGGGGAATTTTTTTTTTTTACAGAAAAATAAAACCTTTTTTAAAATATTTTAATACCTTATTTAATAGGGCCCTAAAAATAACATTTTTGTAAATTGTTAAATTGTGTATTTTAATTAGACATGGTTTTTGCTTACTAAAATTTAACTTAAGAAAAAGTAATACAATAAATGACTAAATAAAAAATAAATAAATAAAAAAAATTAAAAAAGAAAAATTAAAAAGAAGTAAATAAAGAATTTTGGGGGGGGGGAAATAAAACTGATTTCATAAAAAATATAATTTTTGTAAAATGTTTGGTAAATTGTTGCTAAATTGTGTATTTTTATTATTTAAAATAATTAGACATGGTTTTTGATTACTAAAATTTAACTTAAGAATAAGTAAAAATAAAATAAAAATAAAGTGGAAAAAAATGAATTCAGATAAAAATGTAAAAAAAAAAAAAAAAACTGCAGGAAACACTCACACATGAGCCACTTTCCTGATTTCCTGGTGTGTGTCTTCAGGATTTTGCCCATCATTTCCGTGTGCTGTTACCCGCGGGCTTTCACGCCTCTCAGACGGGAATCAGACAGTTCCTGCAGAGCGTCGACCTCGAGCCCAACGGACATCAAGTGGGCAGAAGCACGGTAACATCAACACACACACACACACACACACACACACACACACTCACACACACACTCACACGCACGTGTCCCGTGATGCTGAGCGCTGTGTGTGTTCAGGTGTTCCTGCGGGAGCGTCTGCGGCAGCGTCTGCAGGAGCAGCTTCATCAGGAGGTTCTGAGGAGGATCGTGTGTCTGCAGAGGAGCTTCAGGACGCAGCAGGAGAGACGGCGCTTCTGCAGACAGAGACGAGCCGCTCGACTCATACAGGTACACACTGCACTCGAGTCTCATTTTACCTGCGTTTGTCTCAGCAGCTTTATTTGATGTGGTTTTCATTAATATTATTAATGTGGTATAAATTGAAAATTGTCCATGGGAGGATGTGCATCACTGAGATTTTACTACCAAAAAAATAAATAAATAAATAAAACAAACAAAAAAATAAACATGATCACGTCACTGTGATGCACAACCGTGATTGGCTTGCATGAGTAAGTACACTAAAGTTTTAAAAAAAGTATGTTTTATAAAACAATTATTAAATAATTAATAAATAAATAATTAATAATTTAAAAATATATAAAGTATTTAAAAAATAATAATAATAATTATTATATATTATTATATGTAATGGTATATGATTATTTAAATTGTTTTTGTAATATATAATAATTAATTTTTTTTTTAAATGTCAATATATGATACAAAATATAAATACAAATATGTGCATTTAAAAAAATACACATATTAAGTTAAAAATATGTGCATCCTGTAAAAATGTGTGCAATAATTATTTATAAAAATATATAATTAAAAAAAATTAAATAAAGTAGTATAAATAAAATTTGAACAAAATAATTCACAATAAAGAAAATGCAGAATTAAAAACATACAATAAATCAGTCAAATGTACTACTGGGCGATAAATTAAAATTAGAACAAAATAACAAAATAATTAGAACAAATTTTAAATATACACTAAAGTGGTAAAATAAAAATACATAACACAAATACCAATTAAAAAAATTAAAATAAAAAAGTAAAGGGGAGGTTCTCAGCTTAACTGTCCATAGAGTCAGCCAGGACGCCATAACTTACCAATCACATAGTAACTAGTGTGCAGCATGCAGTGTGTACAGCACAGTGATCAGTGTTGTGTGTGTTTCAGTGCTGGTGGAGGGCCTGTCTGACTCGTGCTGACGCGGAGCTCCAGCAGGGGGCGGCGCTGCGTCTGCAGGCGGCCTGGAGAGGCTTCAGAGAGCGCCGGCTGTTCCTGCGGCGGAGGAGGGCCGCGCTGATCATCCAGACGTGCTGGAGGAGAGTCCTGCAGACGCAACACTCGGCCGCGCGCCTCATACAGGCCGCCTGGAGGAGCCGCAGACAGAGACGCAGATTCCTGCAGCAGCGCCGCGCCGCCGTCACGCTCCAGGCCGCCTGCAGGGGGCAGCGCGAGCGCCTCAGGTCAGTACACTCTCACCAGGGGCTTTCAAAGAGATCGCACTGCGTTAAAGGGACACATTTGGGTCAGTTCATGCTTTCCCTGGGAATCGAACCTGTGAACTTTAACCTAACCTTGAATAAATGTTTGCTTGTGATTATTAAATGGATTAATCAATAATAAGACTAATTATGCTTATTTATGAAAGAGATGTCTCTCATAGGTGTAGCATGAGTTGGAGTCATTTTTTGCAGATTTGAAATATATTTATTTCCTTTAAAAAAAAAAATTATATTTTTTAATGTTTTTTTTTCCTTTTAGAATTTTAGCATAAAAATATTATAATTGTTAGACTTTTATTTATTTATTTTTTAATTAAATTTATAATAAGGGGAGTTAATGAATCAATTATGATAAATGGACAAAATTTATTAGCTATTTGTCAATTGTTTTTTTTTTTTGTTTTTTTTTAATGTAGATTATGTATGTAATGCATTTTTAAAATATTTTTTTATAAAATATTTTATTTAATTTCTTTTTTTAAATTGTTATTTATTATAATATTATAATATAAGCATTAGTGCTGTCAAACAATTAATCACATCCAAAATAGAAGTTTTTGTTTACAATATATATGTGTTTTTACCACAGTACACACACATATATTGTAAACAAAAACTTCTATTTTGGATGTGATTAATTGTTTGACAGCACTAATGCTTATATTATAATATTATAATATTATATTTATTATGTATATATAAATACACACACACATGCATTTATATATTTCAGAATTCTTTTTTTTTTATAAAACTAAATATATTTATTTAGAATATAAATTATATGAATATAAATATAGACATGTAAATAATTTCAAAATATATACTATGTGTGTGTATTTATATATACATAATAATAATAATAATAATAATAATAATATAACAAACATTATGCAAACAAAAATATTTTTTGGATGCAATTATTTGCGATTAATCGTTTAGCAGCACTAATAAGCATACAAATAAACATCTAAATAGGCAAAAAGAAAAAGGAGAAAAATAAAATAAAAATAATAGAATAAAATAAATATTTACTTGATTTAAATAAATATGCACAGAACACACACACATATTATGCAAACAAACTTTTATTTTGGATGTGATTATTTGTGATTATTTTAATCGTTTGGCAGCAATAATAAGCATACAAATAAACATCTAAATAGGCATGAAGAAAAAGGAGAAAAATAATAAAATAAAATAAAATTTAATTATTAATTAATTAATAAAAAATATTTACTTAATTTATCGAACATCTAGTTTATGTCATAATTGTATGTTGTATTTTCCCAAGGTGCCGCATTCTTCGAGAGCAGCGACGTGGAGAGAAAAGCCTCTGTGAAAACACTGTGAGCAAAAGTTTACACGCCCTACAAAACCCAACCGAAGTCCAAGAGGAGAAACAAGAAACTCAATCCGCCGAACCTCCCAAAAGCGTAGACGACAGCACGCTGAAGAGCCGCTCCAAACGCGAAAGCAGGAGGCAGCGGGAGCTCCAGCAAGCCAGCTTCAGTTTAGAGCTGCTCAAAGTGCGCTCCGGTTCGGTGGACGACGCTCAGATCCCTCTCTCCAGACATCTTCCCTCGGACAGCCAAGAAAGCTTCGAGATCCTCGGCTTTCCCGACGAGGAACCGGCGGCGTCCGAACTCCGTCCTCAGTCCGAACCCGAGCCGATGGAGGAGAACCAGAGCAGTGTGGCGTCCTTCAAACCTCACTTCTACATCGCAGATGAGGACGGCAGCCCGGTCAGGCAAGCGCGGGAGAAGAAGGAGTCGGTTGTGGTCATAATCCGCATGCAGAAGGAGAACCCTGTGGACCAAAGCAGCCTGGAAGCTCTGCAGAAACTCGAGACGATGGACACTGAGGAGATTCACAGAGAAACCGAGGATAGATCGAATGGACTGTCTTCTCCAGATCATCCTGAGCCTCAAACCGTCACGTCGTCGTCTTCCAAACCCCTCCAGCTGGACTTGAGGGACTCGGTTCAAGAAGCGGCTTCAGAGCCCAAGAAGGAGGTTCAGAAGAAGTTTGTTTCCCAGAGCATCAGCATCAGTATGAAGGAGAAAGCCTTCTCTCCCAAACGCAGCCGACTGACCTTCTCCAAGTGAGTTCACGTCAAGATCAGAGACGTAACGGTTCACTCACGATTGAGATTTCACGAGTCGATCTTCTTCAACAAATTGAGACTGAAGACATTATACAGTAAATGCGAAGGCGTCCTTTTATTAATCTATTGCTGCACGTTTCTTTGGGAAACTGAAATATAACAAAACTAAAATTAAATTTTAAAACAAACCCCAAATCAACCCAACATTATATTAGATCCATGCATTACAGCAGGTCTTAATATAGATCTGTCTCAATGTTAATCATACATTAAAAGAAAAGACGGAATCACTCGCTGCTCTTGATTAAACTACGGTTTATTTGCATCTTTGTTCTTATTTTTATTAACAAAGATAAAATTAAAAAATAGCTATATTGTGATTAATAATATAGTAATTATTATTAAGAAAATATGCAACATTGCTGATTTTGCTTTGGAAACTTTAACCTGAATTATTTTGAAGGTATTTTGATGGAGAATTATATTCTATTGACTATTGGAATTCTATTTTATTGGAAATTTTTATTGGATATAATGAAAAAAGTTTTATTAATAAAGACTCGTTTTGCCAGCACGGGTCACATTTGTGCACACTTTAGCATCTGATGCAATGACTTTCAGACATTTTTAGGTGTTTCTGGTTGTGATCATGTGGTCGATCCGGTCTGCTTTGTTTGTTTGTTTAGGTCGGATAAAGACCTGGTGAATCAGGAACGATCACTGGCGATCCAAAGAGAGGCAGGATTCAGATCGTTAAAAAACAGAGAGGTGAGGAACTTTATTTGTTCAGAAATTTTAATTGCAGCAACATTTCTTTTTTTTCAATTTTGAAATACTTTCTTACAAATTGTATATTAATTTAGTTTTTGTACTATTTAAAAATGTTTTTGGTATAAAAACAGTATTTTTAATACTTTAATTAATATAATTTTATTTATTTTTTTACATTTTATTAATTTATATTTTATTTATAACAAATTGTATCTATATTACTGTATATCTAAATATTATTTATATATATATATATATATATATATATATATATATATATATATATATATATATATATATATATTATTAAACAATTGTTTTTAGTGTAAAAATGCCATTTTTCTAATACTTTACTATATTTAATAATAATATTTGTAATAGTTATACTTAATTACTGTGCTAGAATTTTTTTATTTCTTACATTTTTATGTATATTTTTATTTATTATAAATGTTATCTATATTACTGTTTGTCTATTATATAAATTGTATCAAAATAGTTTTTAGTGTAAAACAGTATTTTATAATACTTTAATTGCTATAGTTATAGTTATATTTTAATTACTATACTATAAATGTATTTTTATTTATATAAAATGTTTGTATTTATATATTTATTATTTATAATATTCATTATTTATATTATTGTATATTTAAATATTATACTTTACTAATTAGCGTAGTTATTATAGTTATGCTTTAATAACTATTACTTGAATTACTACTTTTATATAAAATTTTTATATTTGCTATTTTATATTTTTATTTGTAATATCTTATGTATATTTCTGTATATCTAAACATTATATATATATATATATATATTATAATTTCAAAAACATTTTTAGTATAAATCCAGTATTTTTAATACTTTAAAACTATACTACTTTAATTACTATATTATATACTTTTTTATTTATAAAATGTTATCTATATTACTGCACATTATTTCTGTAATGTTATATCTATATTAAATATTTTAATTATATTTTTTTAAATATTATATTATAAATATGTATATTATATTTCTTTCTCAGAGATTTGAGAGTGACTATGATCATTTGTTTTAAGCATGAAAGGTTTTTTTTCAGCTCAGTTGAATGAAATAAAACTGCGTGTATGCATATATAGCTGAGATGAGTTTGGACGCTCTCCGGAGCTCGTGTCTGTCAGTAGTTTTGATGTCGTCATCACTGTGAACGATCAGGTGATCAGAGCGGCTCATAAAAAGAAAGCGCGCATGGCCGGGACGCGCTCTGATCTCCTGAGCCGTGCCTGCAGCGCGGAGCTCGACTCTGATGAAGATGAGGACAGAGCCGTCCTCTCTCGCACCCTGCGGCTCCCAGAATCCCCCAGCGACCCTGACAGCGACTCCCAGACGGTAAAACTGAGCCCCAACGCAGCTCTGCGCACTGATCCGACCGCAGAAGATGCATTCTGATCAATGACAGCATCCAGAGGCATTTTTAGTTTAGCCAAAATGTAGAATTCTGTCATTAAATCTCCCTTGTGTCGTTCCAAACCCGTATGATGTTCATTTTGAAGATAATTTCCTGTAATGTAACCAAACACCATCTCATTTGTTGTTCAGTGGGTTATTCAGGGTATCTAAAATCAAATTTAAAAGCTTTAAGGCCTTTTTAAGTCTATGACAACACCCCAAACCATTAAAAAAGCAATGTAAAAACAACTGTAAAATTATTTTGACAACTTTAAAGTTCTAATAACACAGGTTTTGACTAAAACAAAGTTTTATAAAATGCTAAACCTCACTTTTCAGCCTTTTAAACCATTTTTAATAAAAAAAATAATAATAATTTTATTTATTTATTTATATTTATATATAGATAGATAAAAATAAATAAAATGTAGATACTTACATGTTACAGATGGGTAAGGACCCATCTGTATTTTTAGTTAATTAAAAATAAAACCATTAAAAAAAAATATTACTTAAAAGAAATTTTAATTGAGATTAAATAAAATATTTCAAAATATATATTTCAATAAAATTAGTAAATAAATAAATCAAATGAAAAAAGACCCGTGGGAAAAAAAAAAATCATTTTACTAAACAAAATCACTAAAATCAAAATGAAAACGAAAAATTATAAAAAATAAAAATGTATTTGAAAAAATAATAAAAGACCTGTGGGGCCTCTGGTTATTATAGTAAACTAAAACAATAAAAAAATGTTTCTTAAAATAAACGTTAATTGAGATCAAATGAAATATACAAAAATCACTCAAATTAAAATAACAAAAGTGTTACTTAAAATAAACATGAATTGAAATGAAATAAAATAAAATATTTAAATAAATAAATTAAAAATTATAAAAATAAAAATGTATTTAAAAAAAATTATAAAAGACCTGTGGGGCCTCTGGTTATTATAGTAAACTAAAACAATAAAAAATTGTTTCTTAAAATAAACATGAACTGAAATTAAATAAAATATTTAAATAAATAAATTAAAAAATCACTAAAAATAAAAAAGCATGACAAAATTATAAAAATAATACTATAATAGTTTCCGATGGAAGAAAAAAGTCAAAGGGATTTGAAGTGACTCAAGGGTGGATAAACGATGACAGAATTTGGTGTAAAACCAACTTTTTAATGTTTGGTCAGTGTGCAAAAGCCCTCCTAACACCTCTTGACTGACTTGGACCATAACCAAATCTGACAACTTTTCTAGGAAGGACTAATCAAATAGAAGACTAATAACCCCGACTGGATGAAGCTGCCGTGTCTCGATTAACCCGTCTTTTCAAGAGTTTGGGGTTGAATGCAAGGCTTTTCTCTGCTGGTCATTTTCTGTTCACAACTTGAGCTGCAGCCGCTGATGAATATGGAGTTTGCAAGTCAAGATGCATGCGACTACCATTAACACGGATTTCTCCATTACTTACTCGTTTTCTTCAAAGAGCTTTACGTGAAACACTCATCAAAGCAGAACCAGATCTGATAACTGTTCAATCTGGTCTGATGATCACTAAACATTACATACCGTCTGATTCTGGATTTGTTTCCCATCTCAAGTCGTCTCAGAAAGAGCAGAAGAGGATCCAGAAGACCATGTCGTCGGGTGATCTTGGGAAAATGGATTCGCTCCGGAAGTCAATCTCGCAAACGGACAGCAGGTCAGACTTCTACTAGCTGATGAAAACAAAACTGACTATTTTAGGGTTGCATAATATATAGATACTAATAACAAATCAAAACTAATAACAAATCATACTTACAGTCACTGATTCAGAAGCGCCAGATTGTCATTGCAAAGAAATGGCCTTTGTGCAGCCAGCCTTGTACCCTCCTAGGTTCACGAAACAGTCGTCCATAAAATGCGTTTCTGCTATTAAATGCTATTCTGTTGTAAACAAATCTTAACAATGATTCCTAACTGCATCTACTTCCGGAAGGCCAAATAAAGTGCTTTTGCATAGAAACACACAGCGTCTCCCTGACACAGCTGCTTCAACACTACTGCAGTTACTGAAACTGCAATGAATAATCAAGGAACTTTGCTGCCGTAACATGGCCGCAGCAGGCGCAGTGATATTACGCAGCGCCTGAAAGTAGTCCCCAGCTAGGTAACTAGTTATAATATAGCTGGGGACTACTTTCAGGCGCTGCGTAATATCACTGCGCCTGCCGCGGCCATGTTACGGCAGCAAAGTTCCTTGATTATTACGCCGGAATGAGAGTATAGTTCCTAACCAAATCGGACTAGAAAATCGCAACTTTTCTTAGTACACGATATAACTACAGAAGAACATTTTTGAACGCGATGCTACTGGTCTAATTGGATTCAATGATCTATGCTAAGCTATGCTAAAAGTGCTATCGCCAGACCCGGAGATCGGCTGAATGGATTCAAAAACGGTAAAACTCAACTTATTAACTCTGGGGGAGTTGGAGAATGAGCCTATTTCCAAAAAAAGTGGAGTGTTCCTTTAAATGTACTAACTATTATAATAACATAAATTATGCATAATTACATTATACTTGTACTTGTAGTTAGGACACAGTGAAAGACAAACCCTAATCCTACTCCTGTAGGGGTAAGGGGTAGAAATGGGATTGGGCCTAAATCCAACCAGATCTTTTAGAGTAAATAAAATTATAATTCAATAAATTATTATAAATGTTTCTAGGATGATCAAGTCTTTCCAAATAGAGCCTTTCATGCCATCTGTTCTTGTATTTTTCATATTGCAATATATACTGCAGAAAACCAAATATCGCAGTGACGGATTTTTGAATATCTTGCAGCCATATTCTATTTGCTTTAATTATTCATGTTCCTTGTTTTTTTTTTGTAAATGATTCATTAGTACATGAAAATATGTGACCTTGGAGCACAAAACCAGTCATAAGTAGCACATTGGACAGCTTATTTATTCAGATGATGTATAAATCTTAATTTTTTTAAAATTGCCCCTTATAACTGGTTTTGTGGTCCAGGGTCACATATAATCTTTTAATCTATTTTTAGGGTCAGAGGGAAAATGCGGTTCTGGAGTAAGAGCAAACATGGAGATAAAAAGATGTCCACCAGGGGGCGTGCCGCAGACTCGGAGCTCAACGACAAGAGGAACGGTGTGTGAATTTTCACTCATTTTTTCCTCATCTCCACATGAGCCCTGTCCAGTGTTGCCAAATTAGCAATTTTCTTGCTAGATTCAGCAACTTTTCAGACTACCCTAGCAATTTTTTCTTCCAAAAGCACCTAGAAACAAATCTAGCTATTTTTAAAATTTATTTGGCAATTTTTTGCAACTTTTGATAAGTGACGCAAATAATAAAAAAAGGCACACATTTACCATTTAAATTATACAAATAGAGGAAACCAAAGATGCCTAGCAGGACACACATCACGTGAATTAATTGTTTATTAATAATAATAATAATAATAATAATAACAATAAATAATTTAATAATTGTTACTTTATGATACACTTTATTAGAAGCTTATACTTGCGATTGTTGATCAGTTAGTACACTGTAAGAAAAGTATCTAGAAAAATTTAAAAAGGTATTAGTAATTTTCCAGGACATTATCCATTAGCCGTTTAACCCTGTAACACAAAATACAATGCATAATTAAAAATTCAGGTAAAAAACTGCCCAATTTTACAGACTTTTCTTAGAGTGTAGCACACTAACTAACTAGTAATACACAGCTTAAAAGTATAATTGTTCTGAATGTGTAGTTTTACTTGTTTACTAGCTAATAAAAAAATCTTCAATTAATTGATCAAAAATGCGTACGTTTTCAAAAATTCTGTGTATTTAAAAATAGTTATTTACTAGTGCTGTCAAACGATTACAAAATAAAAGTTTTTGTTTACATATGATATGAGTGTGCTGTGTGTATATATAAATACAAACATGCATGTATATATTTAAGAAAAATATGCTATATTTATATTTTAAATATATTTATATATAATATAAAATATAATAATATAAATGTATATACATGTAAATATTTTCAAAATATATACTGTATGTGTGTATTTATACATGCATAATAAATAAACAAAAACAAAAACTTTTTATTTTGGATGTGATTGTTTGACAGCACTATTATTTACATTTTAATGTTATATTAACATTTTAATGCATTTATATTAATTTACTAACAAATCTAAATTAACATATAAAATATATTTTTTGCTGAGATTTGATGTAGTGACATTGTGCAGAGACATCACAACGTCATTTTGCAACTTTAAGCAACCTTCCTTTGGTAACATCCCCTGAAAATTAGTTGGCAACACTGGCCCTGTCTACTATGGTTTCTCTCTCGCAGACTCTCCTCCAGGAAGCCCTGAGCAGGCCGGACTGTCGGAGTGCGGACGCGACAGCAAGGAGAACCGTGAGCCGATGATGGGCATGATGTCGATGAAGAGGAGACGCAGTGTGAAGATCAGTAGCGTGTCTCTAGAATCTTCCGCCTGGCAGAACGACTCGCTGCACATCCTCACCAACACTGCAGACTATCGCAGCATGAACGACTTCCTCATGAAGAAGGTGTGCGCGTTTCCTCGTTTATATCAAAGACTTTAGGTTTAGTCATGCAAACATGTTCAGAAATGGACTAGAATATATAGTTACCTCATTCAAGTTATTCATGAAACCATTCTTGTGTAATCTGTTGCATTCAGTATAGGTAAATGTGGTAATTTTTGTGACAATTTACATAAAAAATAGTTTTACGCAACAATTTTATATTATGTAGAATGTTTTTGCGCAACTGTAGAATTCTCACTATAATTAAGAATAGTTTTACTAATGAATTTCTGTGTAAAGTAGTTTTGTGACAATTTTCTAAATAATAGTTTTACACAATTTTATATTATGTAGAATGTTTTTGCGCAACTGTAGAATTCTTACTATAATTAAGGATAGTTTTACTAATGAATTTCTGTGTAAAGTATGAAAACTTATGTGACAGTTTTCGAACGAATAGTCTTACGTAACAGTTGACATTTGAATGTTTTTTTGCAGCTGTAGAATTGTCACTAAAATTAAGTTTTACTAATGAATTTCTGTGTAAAGTGTTAATAGTTTTATGTGACAGTTTTCGAAAGAATAGTTTTATGCAACAGTTGACATTAGAATGTTTTGTGCAACTGTAGAATTGTCACTACAATTTACTTGATAGATTTACTACTAAATTGTTTGTAAATCATTATAGCGTTAACTGTTGCATTCCATTTACAAAATATTTTTATACAACAATTCACAATAGAATGTTTTTGTGCAGCTGTGGAAATGTACTATAATGGTTTTACAAATTAATTTCTGGGTAAATTGTTCATAAAAAACAATCTTGTGTAAATTGTCGCATTCAGTTTACATATGAATGATTTTGTGACTTTTTTTTTTGAAAGAATACTTTTATTCAACAATTTATATAAGAATGTTTTATTACAATGTTTTTGTGTAATTTTAGAATTGTCACTATAATTTATTTAAGAATAGTTTCACAAATTAATTTCTGTGTAAATTATTCGTAAAACTATTATTCCGTAAACTGTCGCATTCATTTTAAATATGAATGGTTTTATGTGACTGCTTACGAAAGAATAGTTTTACACAACAATATACATTAGAATGTTTTTGTGTGACTATAATTGTCACTACAATTTAATTAATAGTTTTGCAAAATAAATTTCTGTGTAAATTCTTCGCAAAGCCGTTCTTGTGTAAACTGTTACATTCAGTATAGGTAAATGTGTTTTTTTTGTGACAATTTAAATAAAAATAGTTTTACGCAAATATTATGTAGAATGTTTTTGCGCAACTGTAGAATGTTCGTAAAGCCGTTCTTGTGTAAACTGTTACATTCAGTATAGGTAAATGTGTTTTTTTTGTGACAATTTAAATAAAAATAGTTTTACGCAAATATTATGTAGAATGTTTTTGCGCAACTGTAGAATGTTCGTAAAGCCGTTCTTGTGTAAACTGTTACATTCAGTATAGGTAAATGTGGGTTTTTTTGTGACAATTTAAATAAAAATAGCTTTATGCAAATATTATGTAGAATGTTTTTGCGCAACTGTAGAATGTTCGTAAAGCCGTTCTTGTGTAAACTGTTACATTCAGTATAGGTAAATGTGTTTTTTTTGTGACAATTCAAATAAAAATAGTTTTACGCAAATATTATGTAGAATGTTTTTGCGCAACTGTAGAATGTTCGTAAAGCCGTTCTTGTGTAAACTGTTACATTCAGTATAGTTAAATGTGGGTTTTTTTGTGACAATTTAAATAAAAATAGCTTTACGCAAATATTATGTAGAATGTTTTTGCGCAACTGTAGAATGTTCGTAAAGCCGTTCTTGAGTAAACTGTTGCATTATGTTTACAGAAAAATGGTTTTATGTATGTGACAATTTACGAAAGATTAGTTTTACCTAATAATTTACATAAAAATTGTAGACTTTAGAATAGTCACCATATAATTTAAGAATGATTTTACAAATGATTATCTGTATAAATTGTTTTTAAAACCAATCTTCTGTAAACTTCTGAATTGTTTACACACTGTAATCTTCTGTAATCTTCCATATCCACATTTATGTGACAATTTAAGTATGAAAACTTTTAACAAAAGTTTATACAAGAATGGTTAGGTGCAGCTAGTGTTGTTGCAATAATTTACATAAGAATATTTTTACAAACAAATATCTTTGCCCGTTGTTCGTTAACCTGAGACAATCAATTTACATAAGAATGGTTTTTACAACAATTTTAGTAAAAACAGTTTTGCTCAGCATTTTTTAATGAAAGAATGGTTTTGTGCAACTAGTATTGTCACCATAATCGATGTAACAATATTTTTACAAGCAAATATCTTTGCAAATTATTCATAAAACCATTTGTTTAACCTGTCACATTCTATTTATACAAGAATGGTTTTGCAAAACAGTTTTACGCAACAATTTTTAAGAATGGTAAAATGTGTAACTAATATTATCGGCACAATTTAAGTATGAATATTTTTTTAAAAACTTCTCTGCAAATTGTTCGTAAAACCATTCTTGTGTAACCCATCACATTAAGTTTACGCAAGAATGGTTCTGTATGACTAGAATTTTTGCAATAATTTTTTTTTTTATATCCGTGTAAATTATTTCATGCATAAAAGTGTCACTTTCAGTTAAGGTTTTACACAATCTATGTAAGAATTGTCGCAATTCAGTTGTTAAAAAAACATTATGTAAGTATGGTTTTTGAACAATTTACAGAGAAGTTTGTTCTGCCCTTGTTTCATGAAAGCAAAATTTTGCTATATGATTCACACGGTAAAATGTGTTTAATGGCGTAAGTAATCAATTGAAATTGGAAGAATCGTCGTATTAGCCAATATATTAAACATCTCTTATCTGACGTTTCGTAGATCAGCGATCTAGATGCTGAAGACAGTCAGAAGGACACACCTGTGGATGTGGTTTTCAAGAAGGCCCTAAAAGAGTTTCGCCTCAACATCTTCAACTCGTACTCTACTGCTCTGGCCGTGAGTCTCTCAAATCCAAAATTTTACAGTTCTTCAAAGCAACCCAGAAAACAATATCTCACTTCCAAAACCTCGCCTTGAATTTGTCTCACCTTCAGATGGATGATGGCAGGAGCATTCGTTATAAAGATCTCTACGCTCTGTTCGAACACATCTTAGAGAAGAACATGCGTCTGGAGCAGAGAGACTGGAGCGAGTCGCCGGTTAAAGTCTGGGTCAACACCTTCAAAGTCTTCCTCGATGAGTTCATGACCGAATACAAGCCAATGGATGGAACCATCAGTAAGGTAAAGCATCTCTCTCTTGGTCCATAAACAAGCATCGTCCTCCAAAACTCTTCTGAGACTTTGTGTTTGTTTTTCAGGCTCCTAAACCTGAGAGGAAGAAGAGGAGGAAAAAGGAATCAGACACCGTCAGTCCTTGTTTTAAACTCCATTTAGATCAATATTCTTGTGTAAAAGGCTTTATGAATTCTTGGTAACTCTATTAACATCTTCAGCACTCTGCTGTCCTCTGCAGGTGGAAGAGCACATGGGTCACATCTTTAAATCCACTCAGTACAGCATCCCGACCTACTGCGAGTTCTGTTCGTCTCTCATCTGGATGATGGACAAAGCGTGTGTCTGCAAACGTGCGTTCAGCTCTGTCATTTTTATATTTCAGCATGGAAAATTTAAACTCTTAATATTGTAATAGTTAAAAATGGATCTAAACGAGTGTTTTCATGCCTTCCCTCTTATTTACAGCAGTATTGTAATTCTCACAAAATACATTAAAGTGTGCTTAAAGAAAATGTTGTATTTTTAGTTTTAGTTAATGGCAATAATTCTGGCACAAAAATACATTTTCTTTACTTGAAATAAAATAAAGTAAATAAAATATATAAAACTTAAATGTATTTCAACTAGTTGCCTATTTTTTTGTTTCAGCTAGTTCAAATTTTTTCGTTAAGTTAGTTGAAGTACTAAAATAACTACATTTAAATAAACTAAAACTTATTTAAAAAAAACTATATATGTGTGTGTATATATATATATATGTGTGTGTATATATATATGTGTGTGTATATATATGTGTGTGTGTGTGTGTGTATATATATATATATATATATATAATGTATGTGTGTGTGTGTATATATATATATATATATATATATATATATATATATATATATATATATATATATATATATATATATATATGTACATAATATGTAAAAAATTTTAAGTAATAAAAATGACCAAAAGATTACTAAATCTAACTAAAAATCGAAATGAAAACAGAAAATATTTTTCATTTTAAAGTACAAAATTTTTAATAACATATTAATAATACTAGAATAATACTGGTTTTAACTCAGTTCAGTCATAGTCTGGAGTTTCTCTGTCAGTTTCTTTTTTCCTGTATTTTGATCCGAGTCACTAAGTGTCTGTCTGCTAGTTTTGAGAGCACATAATCAGATTTTTTCCCTGTAAATTCATCCGTTTTCATCTGGACACGATCGATAATGGCCACTCGTGTCTCTGTCTCATTTTCCTGTTGATGTGAGTGGGAAACGTGATGCTGGTGCTCAGATCTGCCGTTAACCGTGTGCTTGTTGTTTCTGGTTTTCTTCAGTCTGTCGCTATGCGTGTCACAGGAAGTGCTGTCTGAGGATGACCACCACATGCAGTAAGAAGGTAAGACGCCTTAAAATACCCTTACTGTGTCTCTTGAGTTTTTTTCTCTTTCATATGACAAATGATCATCAGTTGCATATATCACAGAATCTTTGTGCCTCAAACCATCATTACAGTCAAAAGGTTCCTCAAGACAAACTCTGATGTTGGCTTGAGAAAGCCTGTAGTAGATTTAAAAGCTTGAAGTTTGAAGGGTTTCTGTTTGAAGTCATTTTAAAGCTTGAAGTAGCGATGGTTTTGAAGGCTGTACAGTCTATTAGATACATAGATTGATAGATTGAATGACAGGTTGCTAGGGCGTTGCTATGCATTTTCTAGGGTAATCTGGGTGGTTTCTAGGGTGTTGCTATGCGGTTGCTGGGGTATTTAGAATGGTTGGTACTAGGTTGTTGCTATGATATTACTATGCGTTTGTGAAGGGTTTTCTATATGGTTGGTATGCATTTGTCCAGGTGTTCTGGGTTGTTGCTAGCGTGTTCTGGTAGTTGCTAGGGCATTGCTATGCAGTTACTAGAGTATTCTGGGTGGTTGCTATTAGGGTGTTGCTATGTGGTTACTATGATGTTACTATGCAGTTGCGAGTGTGTTCTGTATGGTTGGTATGCAGTTGTCCATGTGTTCTGGGTTGTTGCTAGCGTGTTCTGGTAGTTGCTAGGGTGTTGCTATTCAGTTACTAGAGTATTCTGGGTGGTTGCTAGTAGGATGTTGCTATGTGGTTACTATGATGTTACTATGCAGTTGCGAGGGTGTTCTGTATGGTTGGTATACAGTTGTCCATGTGTTCTGGGTTGTTGCTAGCGTGTTCTGGTAGTTGCTAGGGCATTGCTATGCAGTTACTAGAGTATTCTAGGTGGTTGCTATTAGGGTGTTGCTATGTGGTTACTATGATGTTACTATGCAGTTGCGAGTGTGTTCTGTATGGTTGGTATGCAGTTGTCCATGTGTTCTGGGTTGTTGCTAGCGTGTTCTGGTAGTTGCTAGGGTGTTGCTATTCAGTTACTAGAGTATTCTGGGTGGTTGCTAGTAGGATGTTGCTATGTGGTTACTATGATGTTACTATGCAGTTGCGAGGGTGTTCTGTATGGTTGGTATACAGTTGTCCATGTGTTCTGGGTTGTTGCTAGCGTGTTCTGGTAGTTGCTAGGGCATTGCTATTCAGTTACTAGAGTATTCTGGGTGGTTGCTAGTAGGATGTTGCTATGTGGTTACTATGATGTTACTATGCAGTTGCGAGGGTGTTCTGTATGGTTGGTATGCAGTTGTCCAGGTGTTCTAGGTCATTGGTAGGGTGTTGCTATGCGGTTGATTGGGTATTTGGGGTGGTTACTACTAGGGTGTTGCTATGTGGTTGCTATGATGTTACTATGCATTTGTGAAGGGTGTTCTGTATTGTTGGTATGCATTTGTCCAGGTGTTCTGGGTTGTTGCTAGCATGTTCGGGTTGTTGCTAGCATGTTCGGGTTGTTGCTAGCATGTTCTGGTAGTTGCTAGCATGTTCTGGTAGTTGCTAGGACGTTGCTATGCAGTTACTAGAGTATTCTGGGTGGTTGCTAGTAGGATGTTGCTATGTGGTTACTATGATGTTACTATGCAGTTGCGAGGGTGTTCTGTATGGTTGGTATGCAGTTGTCCAGGTGTTTTGGGTAATTGCTAGGATGTTGCTATGCAGTTGATAGGGTATTTGGGGTGGTTACTACTAGGGTGTTGCTATGTGGTAGCTAGGATGTTGCTATGCAGTTTTTGGGTGTTCTGGATGGTTTTTATGGAGTTTTTTAAGTGTTCTGGGTCGTTGCTAGGTTGTTCTGGGTGGTTAGTATGCAGTTGTTCAAGTGTTCTGGGTGGTTGTTTGGGTGTTGCTATGCAGTTGTTAGGGTATTCTGGGTGGTTGCCAGGCAGTTTCTAGGGTGTCTAATAGGGTGTTCTCTGTCATATAATAAATTATCTTTCTGTACAGTCACCAGTTGTATGTGAATCATCTTTGTGCTTCAAACCTTCATTACAGTCGTCATTTTTTCATGTAATTCATTTGTGTATGTCTCTATGTATGTATGTG
Source organism: Acrossocheilus fasciatus (assembly GCA_036784905.1). Lineage (NCBI taxonomy): Eukaryota > Metazoa > Chordata > Actinopteri > Cypriniformes > Cyprinidae > Acrossocheilus > Acrossocheilus fasciatus. The sequence continues at coordinate 1,939,696 of CM071962.1, read as the reverse complement.
TGTGTGCTCAGTTTGACCCCGAGCTGTCTTCACGGCAGTTTGGAGTAGAGTTGTCTCGTTTAACGAGCGATGAGAGAGCTGTCCCGCTGGTGGTGGAGAAGCTGATCAACTACATCGAGATGCACGGCCTGTACACCGAGGGCATCTACAGGAAGTCTGGATCCACCAATAAAATCAAAGAACTCAAGCAGGGGCTGGACACCGGTGAGCTACGTGTCTATTTATGATAACATTTACTCAAGTAGCAACTTTCACTGACAGCACCGCATGTTTGCCTTCATCGCAGATGCGAACAGCGTGAATTTAGATGACTACAACATCCATGTGATCGCCAGTGTGCTGAAGCAGTGGCTGCGTGACCTTCCCAACCCCCTCATGACCTTTGAACTTTACGAGGAGTTTCTCAGGGCTATGGGTAAGAGCATATCATGGATTATGAAATGCTTATTTTCATACATTTTATGTCCCCAAAAACACTTTAAAATCTTGAAAATAATCCTAAAAATCATCATAAATAACTTGGGATATTTATCCCAATTATCTTAAATCCCCATTGGTAAGAATTTGAGTTATTTAAAATGAACATTTTGTCATCATTCACCCTCATGTTGTTCCAAACCTGTATGAGTTTCTTTCTTCAAAAGCAGATATTATGAAGAATGTTGGTAACCAATCAATTGACGGTAGCCATTGACTCATATGGTATGGAAAAAAATATGATGGTCGTCAATGGCTACCGTCACCTATCCCTTTAAGAAGATTGTTGTGAATCCCGTTCTCTCACTATTTTCTGCAAAATACTCATATTTGGGCTGATTTATGTGGATATAATGGAGTGTGTGTTGTCGTTTTGGATGGTGTAGGTCTGCAGGATAAACGTGAGGTGGTTCAGGGGGTTTATTCGGTCATCGATCAGCTCAGCCGAACTCACCTGAGCACACTGGAGAGACTCATATTCCACCTGGTCCGGTGAGACGATAGCCTGGATGCTTTTACTCCATGCCTGCAGCAACAGAAGAAAGCTTGCAGTAATTTTACCATGGTCAAGTTTATGTTGGTTTGTTTCAGGATCTCATTCCAGGAGGAGACGAACCGCATGTCTGCAAATGCACTGGCCATCGTGTTTGCACCCTGCATACTGCGCTGTCCCGACACCACCGACCCGTTACAGAGCGTCCGGGACATCAGCAAGACCACCGCGTAAGACACGCTATATACTTCCATGAGAACACAGTACCAGTGGACCGCATACGATGGAAGCTTATTTCAGCCTTGCAATAATTTTTATTTATTTTTTTTTTTTAAAGGTTATTCAAACTTTATATCTCACAATTCAGATCTTTTTCCCCTCACAATTCTGAAGAAAAGTCAGAATTATGAGAGGAAAAAGTAGCAATTCCCCCCTATATTTTTATTCTGCAGCAAAAAAAAAAAAAAAAAGAAGAATTGTGAGATCAAAATTGTGAGACATGAAATTGGAATTCTGCTTAAAAAAAAGAAAAAAAAAAAGAATCAGAATTCCTAAAAAAAAAAAAAAAGTCAAAATTTCAAGTAAACTCAGAATTCAGAGAAAAAAAGGTCAAAATTGTAAGAAGTAAACTCAGAATTCTGAGGGGGGGGGGGGGGGAATGTGAGAAACTCTAACTAAATATGAATTGAGAGATTTAATCTCAGAATTCAGAGGAAAAAAAAGGTCAAAATTGTGAGATGGAAACGTAATTCTGCAAAAAAAAGTATCAGTTGTTAGAAATAAACTCAGTAAAAATTCAAAATTGTGAGTAAACTCAGAATTCTGCGGAAAAAAAGAAAAAAATGAGAAATTCAGAATTCTGAGAAAAAACTAAATCTGAATTGAGAGATGTAATCTCAGAATTCCCCAAAAAAATTCTAAAATGTAAAATCACAATTATTAGTTTACAGTCTTTCAACTGCCAGATATAAACAGTGAAAAATTGAGGAAAAAAAGATAAAAAGTCCCAATTACTTTTTTTATATTTCTATTCCTCGGCAGAAATAAGCTTCCATTGTATACTGTATATGTTTTTTAAAAACAGCATGAAACAATAAATGCCGTTTTCCGTACGGTTATTTAGCATGTTCAACAATTTTCAATATGCGTGTTTTAACTTTCTCTTCTCAGGTGTGTGGAGCTGATCATCTGCGAGCAGATGAGGAAATATAAAGCCCGTCTGAAGGACATCAACACGCTGGAGTTTGCTGAAAACAAAGCCAAGATTCGACTGACGCACATCCGGAGATCTATGGTGAGTGATACGACCCCCTCAGAGCCCCAGACTGACCCGAGACCTGCACCCTGATGCTGCCACACTCATGACCTTCCCATTTAAACCCCGTCCCCATTGAGAAACTGCACTTTCCATGAATGTGCTACATACTGAAGTGTCCCGTGAAATGTAGAGGGTAATATTTAATGTTTATTTAATGATAGTTTAATCTATGCTAAATTTGTGATATTTTTTTTTTAAACATTCACATTTGATAGCTTATTTTAGGCTGTAAATATAAATTTTATATATACATATTTATATTAATATAAATTAAATGTGTGTGTGTGTGTGTATGTGTGTATATATATATATATATATATATATATATATAATTTTTTTTTCTGTTTATTTTTGTTAATTTAATGTTAAATTAATATCTTAATTTAGGCTAAATCTGTAATCTTTAATATTTTTTATTCGTTTGAATTTGATATCTTAATTTAGGTTGTAAATATGCATTTAATATGAGCATAAATATTTATATATAAATATTTTTTTATTTTATTATTGTTGTCTATTTATTTTTGATTTACCTATTGTTACATTGATAGCTTAACTTATGCTAAATTTGTAATGTTTCTTTGTTTTTTAAGCATTCACATTTGATAGCTTAATTTAGGCTGTAAATATATATATATTTTTTTATATTAATATAAATTATATGTATATAATTTTATTAATCTTTTATAATCGCATAATTTTGTTATCGTATTAATCTTTTATAAAAAATATCTTTATTTTTTAATCATTCCCATTTGATATCTTAATTTAGGCTTAATCTGTAATGTGTTTATTTATTTATTTTTTTTAATAATTATTTTCGGTTTACTTTTATATTTAATGTTAATTGCTAGAATCAAATCAGACAAATCAGTGTTTTAAACCATATTCAGTCATGTCCCAAATTCTGAGATGCATGGTTGCAAAAATTTGCAAACTTCAAAAAAAAAAATAAAAATTGACCTTCACAGGTTGACGATCGTTTTTTTTTTTTCTTTCAAGTCTTATTTTGTCCCTCATTCATGGAAAGTGTCACACATCTTCACGTCCCCGTTCTGTTTCCGGACAGACGTTCCACTAACCCTGTTTTCTTCCTTCACTCCTTCCCTGTCCTCTTCTCCCCATCCTCCTCTTCCAGAAACCAGTACTAATTGCGGTTAGGTTTATTGGCATTACAAGAACTGCCACCCCGGTATGTATCCACGCCACACGGCGAGTGCGTGTCCGTCCCAGTGTCAGTGTAGCGTCGTTAGCCATCCGTGGTTTGATGACGTGTTTATTTGCGCCTGTTGAGGACGTGTCAGCTACTTCTGAAATGCTGTCGTGTGATTGGTTGTGAGGAGCAGCCAGATGTCAAGTCCTGTTTATTTTCTGTTTGTCTTGTGTTAACCGAGCATGCGGCGTGCTGCTGGATCACTAACACTTCCTCTTCTTTTATTTCTCCTGCATTTGCTTCTCGCTGCGTTATTACAAAGCCAAACGCAGTGAAAAAGGTAAAGCTCAGTGACTGTGTGTGTTAGTGTGTGTCTGTCTTTAGGACGTCGCAGTGCTGTCTGTCTCCCGCCTGTTCAGGTGCAGTCGTGCTAGACTTTGTGTTTTATTCATTCACTTGCAAACAGAAGCCAAATTTAACCGGGCAGTGTGATTATAACAAAAATATAAATAACAATTCCAAAATGAAATAACAATTTAAATCAAATATCAGTTACATTTAAACAACAATTTAATTAAATGTAACATTTAAACGTGTGTATATATACATATACTTATATATTTTATTAATTGTTTTATATAATTTAATTTAATTGTAAATAGTAATTCCAAATTACCAACAATGCATTTCTCCTAGATAAAAAAGCTTTAGTTTTTACGAATTATAAACTCTTGACTTTTGACATCTGAAAAATTATATTTCCTCAATTTTTTTCACTTATTTTTGTTTATTTAATGTTACATTGATAGCTTAACTAATGCTGTATTTGTAATGTTAATGGGTTTTTTAACAATTCATATGTGACAGTTTAATTTAGCCTATACATATATATTTTATATGAACATAGATTTTTATAATTTTTTAATTTTAGAATTGTCTATTTTTTTGTTTATTTAATGTTACATTGATAGCTTAATTTAGCTAAATTTGTAATTATGATTTTTTTTGTAAACAATCTCATTTGATAGCTGAAATTAGGCTATAATTATACATTATAGATTTTTATATATATATAAAATATTAGTGCTGTCAAACGATTAATCGCATCCATAATCAGTTTTCTTAAATATATACATGCATGTGTTTATATATACATAATAAATATACACAGTATACACACATATTATGTAAACAAAAAACTTATTATGGATGCGATTAATCGTTTGACAGCACTATTTATATATATATATATATATATATATATATATATATATATATATATATATATATATATTATAATCTCAAGCTTTTGACATACGAAAACTGATATTTCATCCATTTTAATTTATTATTATTTGTTTTTAAAAACAGCCACCGTAGAGCTTCATATCCTGTTTTCTATACACTACGGGTCAAAAGTTTGGAATAATTATGATTTTTTTTTTGTTGTTGTTGTGTTTTTGAAAAGGTCTATCTCTTTTAATGCATTAATTTGATTAGAAATACAGCAATAATATTGTAATAATATATTAATGTTTTTACTGTATTGTAATCAACTAAATGTAGCCTTGATCAGCATAAACAGACTTTTTTCAAAAACATTAATTATTGCAATCTTTTGACCCGTAGTGTACGTGTTGCAGTTATTTCACCAAGTCTAACATGACTCCACTTTTACTCATTGAATACTTGTGTCTGCTGTTTTCTCCAGGGTAAGGCGCGTTTACGCAAAAGCGGCCGCCACACGCCCTCGCCACCCTTAAGCCCTCGGGCGGCAGAGAGGGAGGAGCCAGGCGAGGAGGGGGCGGAGTCTGGGCTGAGTGAGCAGCAGCAAGCAGCCATGCAGCAGGAGGAGAAAGTTTTGACTCAGCAGATAGAAAACCTGCAGAAAGAGAAGTTAGTAAACAATCTTTGTGTCATGGTTATCATCTGTGACCCTGCAGCACAAAAGCAGTCATAAGCAGCACAGGTATATTTGTAGCAATAGCCAACAATACATTGTATGGGCCAAAATTATTGTTTTTTCTTTTATGCCAAAAATCATTAGGATGTTAAGTAAAGATCATGTTCCATGAAGATATTTTATAAATTTCCTACCGTAAATATATCAAAACTTCATTTTTGATTAGTAATATGCATTGCTAAGAACTTCATTTGGACAACTTTAAAGGTGATTTTCTCAATATTTAGATTTTTTTGCACCCTCAGATTCCAGATTTTCAAATAGTTGTATCTCAGACAAATATTATCCGATCCTAACAAGCCATACATCAATGGAAAGCGCAATTATTCAGCTTTAAGATTATGTATAAATTTCATTTTTGAAAAATTTACTCTTATGACTGGTTTTGTTGTCCTGGGTCACATTTATTGTCTAGATGTCTTACTTTCGTTATCGCTTCACTTCAGGGAAGAACTGACCTATGAGATGCTGGCTTTGGATCCCAGAGCGTCCGATGACGAGATGCTGGAGTCAGAAGCGTCTATCGGGACAGCAGACAGCTCAGAAAACCTCATGGAGTCGGAAGGCGCCGCGTCTGATCAATGGGGTAACGGCGCTAATTTGTTGGCAAGAAGTAGTTTTAAAGGGATAGTTCACCCAAAAAGGGAAATTTAATTATAATTTACTCACCTTCATGTCAGTCCAAAACCCATAAGACTTTGGTTAGTCTTCAAATTAAGAAATCTTTAGCAAAACCTGAGAGGTTTCTGTTTCTCCATCGAAAGCCCAGGTTACCAAAACTTACAAGATCCAAAAAGGTCATAAAAACATACATAGTAAAATGAATCCATGTGTTTAAAACGAGTCTTGTGAAGATTCAATCTTTTTTTTTTTCTTTTTTGGAAGTGTGGGTAACAAAGTTTTAAAAGATCCAAAAAGGTCAAAAAAAGGTATCGTTAAAAAAACAAATCCATATGAATAAAGTGGTTTAAAACGACTCTTGTGAAGAGATTCAGTCACTTTACAGACCTTATTTAGGTGTTGAATTTAGGATGAAAACGGGGATGTGAGGTATAAACGTGCAGTCTTTACAATGGCACACATTGTATAAAGGTAATCATGTAATTTTCACAACTTGCAAAACTGTTTCATGGAGTTTTTGTCTAATGAAAGTGATTGTATCCCTTCACAAGATTTGCATTAAACCGCTCTATTCATATGGATTCATTTAATGACACCTTTATGAACTTTTTGGGTCCTCTGAGTTTTGGTTACCTGGACTTTCAATGGAGAGACAGAAGGCTTTTAAAAAATATATCTTCATATGTGACCCTGGAGCACAAAACCAGTCTCACAGGTATATTTGCAGCAATAGCCAACAGTACATTGTATGGGTCAAAATTATCCATTTTTCTTTCATGCCAAAAATCATTAGGATATTAAGTAAAGATCATGTTCCATGAAGATATTTTATAGATTTCCTATACAGTAAATATATCAAAACTTAATTTTTGATTAGTAATATGCATTGCTAAGAACTTCATTTGAACAACTTTAAAGGTGATTTTCTCAATATTTATATTTTTTTGCACCGATTCCAGATTTTCAAATAGTTGTATCTCAGCCAAATATTGTCCAAACCATACATCAATGGAAAACGTATCTATTCAGCTTTCAGATAATGTATAAATCTCAATTTCAAAAAATTAAATAGTTTGTGGTCCTGGGTCACATCTGTGTTTCCAAAAGTCTCATGGGTTCGGAACAACATTGCACATGATTTGAAGCGCCAAATGTCTCCTTTGCAGAAAAAAGCCCCGGCGCGTCGTCGGCGACACGCTGGAGGAAGTCCGAGTCCAAAAGCAGACGTGGTTTACGGCGTCAGCCTGAATCTCTGGACTCGGTGGACTCGGCCGTAGCCTCGCTGTCCTCCGTGTCCTCCACGCCTCACTATCGCTTTCGCTCGTCCTCTTCCGGGCCGCTATTTTCGTCCGGCTCTCCCGGGGAATTGCACATTCTCCCCGACCAGGAGGGCTCCGAACAGGCTTCCCTGACCACCCGATGTGCCTCCAGCTCTGAGAAAATCCATCCGCGGCCCAGAGGGAACCGAAGCTGTCCGCCAAAGCCCCGCGAGCCGGGAGAAGGCGGCAGCGGAGGCCGGAGAAGAGAGCATGACTTCGGTTCTTCTCAGCCTTTGGTGCTGTATGGGAGTAATGAATTTATGGTGTGACGATGATGGTGTCCAACGTTATCCGGAGCTGGTAAAGCAGAAACACCAATGGATGTCCAAATGACATTTGAAGAGAAAGAAGATGCTTGGAAACCAACCTTCAATTGCTCACCCTTCCAGTGAACAAAATGTTAGGAAGGTACTAAAAATGATGCTGATGAACGACCTACTGACTGTAACGGACCTGCTGGACCGGTCTGTTTTTCACAACAAGAATAGCTGAACAGGGAAAGAGCGATTTTTAATCAACGCGCAATGTTCATTTTCATGTTTACAGAACTGAGCCAATGAGACTTCAACTGACTGCATGCCGTATTGCTACCATTTTGTTTTCACACTATGATTAAAACCTTTGATAAAGTGCTAAATATGTAAAATAATATTATATTATTGATAAGGGTCAAACGAATCGTGTAAATAGCTGAAATCCTTGTGCTGCTGGTTGATCCATGTGAAAATAACGTCTTTTTGTGTTGCAGATTGAAAACTAGAGCGTGTGAATCTGGCGTCTGTGTTGTTTCTTATGGGCGAGTCTGACAAAAACGCACATGATTTAGGTCTTATTTCATCCCATTTTTTTGCATGAAGCACACAATCTTCAGGTTGAAATCGGCAAAATCGGTTTGATTGTTGAGTGAAATCTGAACTGGGCATGTGCTTTAACCCACGTTATTTGCTTTTTTTGGTTCCAGAAACACGTTTTCCATTCAGATGAAAAAGCAAAAGGATGATAAGGGATGAAAAGTCACATGTGTTTGTTTGTCTCATGATCATTTGCTGTAGTTTTCTCGCCATCCCATTTTTTTTTTTCTCATCAGTGTTATGTGCAACCAAATCAGGACTTGAAAATATATTTTGTTTTTTGGTAAATTGCTTTTTTAAAGTATATTGTGTTTTACACATGCTGATATTTTATTGTGAATTTCAAGTATATGAATATTTTTGGTGTTCTATTGTTGCCATCTGGAGTCACATGTTTAGTTGGCCATAACATCCTTTCTGTTTAAAAACTTAGATTTAATTTAGGGCTAATTTATCACAAACATCCTCTGCTGTGGATTTTTACCCTTTAAACTGTCATTAGTAGATTAACATGCAAATTTATAGCAGTAAAGTTCATAGAAAAACAAGGACACGTAATGGCAAAAAGCTCAAAGCTTTAGTATGAACTATATAGTACGTTTACGCAGTCAACATTACTGTTTATGTGCAGGGAATGTGTCTCCAGAAGCTGTTTACTCTTTTCGATGTGCTGTTACAGATATCTATGTCTATATCTATGTCATATCAGTCATAGCCTATTGCAAGAAACCATCACCATGGTGCAATATCACAAGAGACATTAAGCTATGTTTTTATGTTCTGATAAGTATACTTGGGTACTGTCCTAAACCTTTAAGTCCACTAATGCTCAAAAATGGGCGGTAAGAAGGAAACGGTTGTTTGTTGCGTCCTGCATAAGTGAATGTAATCACTGTAGCATGCCACACTATTGTCAAATTTCTCTTTTACAGCTACTGTATTTAAGACCATGTTTGAGGCCGGAAACATACTCTGTGCAAAAAACGCAAATCCGAATGCAGTCCCTGACATATTTAACATGTATTAAGGTGCAGTCTCAAATTTCAACAGCATTTTGTGTGAAAAAGGTCTGTTATCCATTCCTACTGGATTGCTGTTGGAATGACTGGATTTCATCTGCAAAATTTCACCGTGCAAGAGTCAATGTATATAAATGCACCTTTTTACTGGGTTACGGAGGCCATTTCTGACACTTAAAAAACAAAACATGCTTTAGTGAGTCAAACTGAAAAGTTGAAACTGACTTAGCATAATTATGACATACTAAGTTGTAATTATGACACTAAAAATTGAAATGATGATATTCTGTACTAAGTCATAATTATAAAATAAAAGTCTAAATTGAGTTTGACGCAATTATGATGTACCAAGTCTATAATTATGATTTTAAAAGTTGAAATCGACAAAAGGTCAAAATGATGACTTTGAAATTTAAGTTATGACATATTAAGTCATAATCATGAGATAAAAGTTAAACTATGACTTTAAAAGTTGAAATAGACATAGAAAGTCAAAACTGACTTTCAAAGCTGACATTGACATACTAAACTGGAATTATAACAAGTCAAAATTTAGATATAAAGGCAAAAAAAGTATTTGTATTTTAATTTTTTAATCTCACAATACTTAGCATGTAAAGTCGATTCAGAACTATGCCTTTTTATGTCATAATTTCGACTTGGTTTACGATCATTTTGACTTTTAAAATCATAATTAAGACGTGGCGGAAATGGGCTTGTTAAACCGGATTTAGGTAGCTAGCAATAAACATGTTGACAGGTTAACTAGCATTACCTTAATTCTCTTCAAACTGTCGCTCCGCTGCGTGAGAAAAAAACAAAACAAACTGACCGTTATGTTAATGAGCTTTAAGCGCGCTCTTCAGAATCCTGACACGTGATCCTGCGTCGACTAAAGCGTGTGCGCGCATGCACTCGTGTAGAGTATGTTTTTTGGCGTAAGACTGTTGTGTTTTTAAAAACAAGGGATGTAATTGAGTGATGTAATATCTTGCATATGACGATTATTTTACGTTGAATGATCCTGCTCTGTGTGTTTTGATGGACTGACAGTCTCTACAAACAGATTTGTGCTTTCGGAGTTTGTGTTTGTGCTCTTGCGAGCGCAGTTGTAAACAGTGCAATTTGTGTAATATTTCTTTAATGTGTAAATGTAAGGATGTAAAAAAAAAAAAAAAAAAAAAAAAAATGAACATAATCATTGTCTTATTAAAAAAAGAAGAAGAAAATAAATCTGCTGATGTTTTCATTAGTCTGTCGAGAGAGAGAGAAACCTATGCTTTCTATACTGAGAACTACAGTATTGGAATGAATGGAATTTAATTAAATCTAAATTCAGAAATCATGATTACTCAAAAACAGATTAAGAAATTTACAAAAAAGTTTTTAGGCATGAAAATCTATGACGGCATTTTAGTGCCATGTTAATAATAATAAAAAAAAAATCTAAAATTACGAGATTAAAGTCTAAATATTTCGACAATAAAGCCAAAATTATGAGAATAAAGTCGTAATGTTTTGAGAATAAAGTCAAAATATGAGAATCAAGTCATGAGAATAAAGTCGGAATATTTTGAGAATAAAGTCGAAATTATGAGAATAAAGTTGTAGTGTTTTGAGAATAAAGTCGTAATGTTTTGAGAATAAAGTCAAAATTACAAGAATAAAAGTTTAAATATTTCGAAAATAAAGTCAAAATATGAGAAACAAGTCAAAAGAATAAAGTCGGAATATTTTGAGAAAGTCTAAATTATGAGAATAAAGCTGTAATGTTTTGAGAATATAGTCAAAATATTTTAATAGTCAAAATTACGAGAATAAAGTCGTAATGCTTTGAGAATAAGTCAAAATATTATGAGAATAAAGTCGTAATTCTTTGAGAATAAAGCCGTAATGTTTTGAGAATAAAGTCGTAATGCTTTGAGAATAAGTCAAAATATTTTGAGAATAAAGTTAAAATACTTTGAGAGTAAAGTCGAAATATTTTAATAAAGTAAAAATATTATGACAATAAAGTTGTAATTCTTTGAGAATAAAGCAGTAATGTTTTGAGAATAAAATCTAAATATTTTGAGAATAAAGTCTAAATTATGAGAATAAAGCTGTAATGTTTTGAGAATAAAGTCAAAATATTTTAATAAATCAAAATTACGAGAATAAAGTTGTAATGTTTTGAGAATAAAGTCAAAATATGAGAATCAAGTCATGAGAATAAAGTCGGAATATTTTGAGAATAAAGTCGAAATTATGAGAATAAAGTTGTAGTGTTTTGAGAATAAAGTCGTAATGTTTTGAGAATAAAGTCAAAATTACAAGAATAAAAGTTTAAATATTTCGAAAATAAAGTCAAAATATGAGAAACAAGTCAAAAGAATAAAGTCGGAATATTTTGAGAAAGTCTAAATTATGAGAATAAAGCTGTAATGTTTTGAGAATATAGTCAAAATATTTTAATAGTCAAAATTACGAGAATAAAGTCGTAATGCTTTGAGAATAAGTCAAAATATTATGAGAATAAAGTCGTAATTCTTTGAGAATAAAGCCGTAATGTTTTGAGAATAAAGTCGTAATGCTTTGAGAATAAGTCAAAATATTTTGAGAATAAAGTTAAAATACTTTGAGAGTAAAGTCGAAATATTTTAATAAAGTCAAAATATTATGACAATAAAGTTGTAATTCTTTGAGAATAAAGCAGTAATGTTTTGAGAATAAAATCTAAATATTTTGAGAATTAAGTCTAAATTATGAGAATAAAGCTGTAATGTTTTGAGAATAAAGTCAAAATATTTTAATAAAGTCAAAATTACGAGAATAAAGTTGTAATGTTTTGAGAATAAAGTCGAAATTACAAGAATAAAGTTGAAATATTTCGAGAATAAAGTCAAAATATGAGAATCAAGTCGGAATATTTTGAGAATAAAATCTAAATTATGAGAATAAAGTTGTAGTGTTTCGAGAATAAAGTCAAAATTACGAGAATAAAGTCGTAATGCTTTGAGAATAAAGTCAAAATATTATGAGAATAAAGTCGTAATTCTTTGAGAATAAAGTCGTAATGTTTTGAGAATAAAGTCGAAATTACAATAATAAAGTTGAAATATTTCGAGAATAAAGTCAAAATATGAGAATCAAGTCACGAGAATAAAGTCGAAATTATGAGAATAAAGTTATGTTTTGAGAATAGTCAAAATATTTTGAGAATAAAGTTAAATAGTTGAGAGTAAAGTCGAAATTATGAGAATAAAGTCGTAATGTTTTGAGACTACAATGGAAATTACAATAATAAAGTTGAAATATTTCGAGAAGAAAGTCAAAATATGAGAATCAAGTCACGTGAATAAAGTCGGAATATTTTGAGAATAAAATCAAAATATTTTGAGGATAAAGTCGAAATTATGAGAATAAAGTTGTAATGTTTTGATAAGTCAATATTTTGAGAATAAAGTCGAAATTATGAGAATAAAGTTATGTTTTGAGAATAGTCAAAATATTTTGAGAATAAAGTTAAATAGTTGAGAGTAAAGTCGTAATGTTTTGAGACTACAATGGAAATTACAAGAATAAAGTTGAAATATTTCGAGAATAAAGTCAAAATATGATAATCAAGTCACGTGAATAAAGTCGGAATATTTTGAGAATAAAATCAAAATATTTTGAGGATAAATTCGAAATTATGAGAATAAAGTTGTAATGTTTTGATAAATCAATATTTTGAGAATAAAGTCGAAATTATGAGAATAAAGTCGAAATTATGAGAATAAAGTCAAAATTACGAGAATAAAGTCGTAATGATTTGAGAATAAAGTTGAACTTTAATTGCTACGATTTAATTCTCGTAATTTTGACTTTATTCTCAAAATGTAACCCCTTTAATCCCGTATTTTAGATGTTTTAATACTAAAACACTAACACTAAAACGCCGTCGTACTTTTTTCGAGACAAAAGTGCGTTATGAGGGTTAAAGCCGTCGAGATTGTAATTCAGCGGCACAGTAAGGGTTAAAGTGTGGTGACACAAACACTGGAGAAGGTTTCGTTGCCGCGGTGATTGTTTTTAAGGGGCGTGTGCTGTTATCTGCTGACTGTGAATGGATTCATCATCATTGCTCGGAATAACAGCGAACGAGCTCGGAGAAGAAACGAAACCGATCTGACACGAAACCATGAGCGAGATTCAGCGCGAGAAACCCGCCGGAGCTCATCTGAAGCGCTCCCTGATCGAGCTGATCATGTGTTTGATGAGGCCGATCGCGCGAGTCTTCCCGTGGCTCTTCCGGTGGATCTCGAGCGGTGAGTTCACGCGTTTGCTCTGTATTTCGTCCAGAAGGCTGAAAACAAAAGCTCTGTTTATGTCGAGCGGCTGAAAGCCTGTTGTTTGTTGTTGTTTCGCCACCCCGCGAACTATAATGACTCCGAATCACAACTTCCGGTGAGCCGCTCCTGCTGTTACACAGCGTCACGCGCTCAGATCCGTCAGTAGACAGGTAGCAGCCCGTCAGGTGTGCTGCTGTGCTGGTGTGGAGTAAACTCTGGGGATTGTTTAGTGAGGTTGTTGTTGTGTTTTGAACAGGTAACATCATGATACGCGATGATGAAGAGACGCCCGTGTTTTTTGACCTGGAGACCACCGGACTGGGTACTGCAACTCTTCTGTTAACTTTTTATTAGATTTAAATATTTATATATATATATATGTATATATAAACAAATCCTACAATATTTCAGTATTTTAGTGTAAAATTACATTCATTCTGTTTTTAAATATTTTTATAATATAGGTTTGTTGGCTAGTTTTTTATTATTATTATTATTTTTTTTTTTTGTTAAAGACTTTTTAACAACATTATAATCTTTTTTTTTTAATAAATTATAAAAATGTTAAACAAAAAACAATGCATGTAATTCTAGTGAAATATTGTTAAAAAATCTCAAATTCTACATTAAAGAAATTAAATCCTTAACTGTATAAGTTAAAAATGTTATATTTAAAAACACAATGTCATTTCATGCTAAAATATTGTAAGATTTTTAATATACAAAATATTGTTTCATAACAAAATGCTGCTTTAAAAATTATATATATATATATATATATATATATATATATATAACACAATGCACATAATTATAAAGTAAAATATGTGACTCTGGAGCACAAAAGCAGTCATAAGCAGCACAGGTATATTTGTAGCAATAGCCAACAATATATTGTATGGTTCAAAATTATATTTTATGCCAAAAATCATTAGGATATTAAGTAAAGATCATGTTCCATGGAGATATTTTGTAAATGTCCTACTATAAATATATCAAAACTTCATTTTTGATTAGTAATATGCATTGCTAAGAACTTCATTTGAACAACTTTAAAGGTGATTTTCTCAATATTTAGATTTTTTTGCTCCCTCAGATTCCAGATTTTCAAATAGTTGTATCTCAGCCAAATATTGTCCGATCCTAACACACCATACATCAATGGAAAGCGCATTTATTCAGCTTTTGGATTACCTTTATAACTGGCTTTGTGGTCCAGGGTCACACATTGTGTGTATATATATACATATATATATATATGTTTAAAAATATGGTCACAAAACAAAATAACTATAAACCACACATGCATTTAAAAGCCCCCCCCCCTACAGTAAATATCTTGTTCTCTCCTCAGACACGTCTGCGTGTGATATCGTGCAGCTGTCGGCCGTCAGCGGGGACCGGAGGTTTAACGTGTATATGCTGCCGCGCTGCTCGATGACGGACGGCGCGTCTCGAGTCACGAGTCTGACTGTAAACGGCCCCGATCTGCTCTTCAAACGCCGTCCGGTACAGACCGTCCCTCACAGACGGGCTCTGAGCGACTTCATCTGCTTCCTCAAGACCCTCCACAGGCCCTTTCTGGTGGGACACAACAGCAAGCGCTTCGACTGGCCCGTCCTGACCCGCGTCCTGGCCCAGTTTAACCTGCTGGAGGAGTTTAAGAGCGCGGTGTCCGGATGCGTCGACACGCTGCCGCTGAGCCGGGAGATGTTCCAGCTGCCCAGATACTCGCAGCAGTTCCTCGTCCAGCACTTTCTGCAGGATTCGTACGGCGCTCACGACGCCAGCGAGGACGTCCGGACCCTGCAGGACCTCTACAGAGTCTGGGATCCTCCTGAGGAGCTCGTGAAGAAGCACAAAATCAGCCTGTGATGCTCACTGCTTCTGTGCTTGTTCAGGAATTATCAAGTTGCACTGAACTGAAGGATTCAGATATTCAATATTTTATATGTACGGTCAAACCAAAAATTATTCAGACACCAGATATTTTTTTTTTTTTACTGGTGGGTGCAGGACACTATTTTGCTATCCTTCCTTACATATAAAGTAAACTCTGACATATTACACCCAAAAAATTCTTCATACAGTGGACTACCAGTAAAAATTATTCGGACGCTGAGCATGTTTTTCTTTAATTGCTAATGCAATCTTTTCCCAACACAGACTGAACAAAATGAAGCATTGCTTGGGCTAAACTTGTGTTCTTAAATTTAACAGCCGACAGCTGTTCAACCGAATTCATTACATACCTTTCTATCAAAGTAATCTGACGTTATCAAGATCAATTTGTTCTGACACAGTTCATATTTTATTACCATTTTCTAAACTATAGAGCATAATCTGTGATAATGTGAGAAATGTTGAAAGTGTCTGAATAATGATTGCTTTGACTTTATATATTAGTGCCTTAGTGGATACAATCATTTTACAATGAAAACATATTGTTTTTGGCTGATGCAACTATGAACATAACGGTTCATATCAATTTCATCTATTACATGTTTTTTTTTTTCTGAAGATCTCAAAAGTATTGAATATGCAGCGGTGCAATATGTGTTTTCTAGTGCAATGTTTACATTATTTTCTGAGTTCACTGACAAAGCCGTCTGTAAATTATGGCACAATATTAATAAAAAAAAAAAAAAAAAAAAAGATTTTAAGATTTTTTTTATAAGTGTCACATGTTTCGATTTGATTTCTGTTTTAGTCTAAAATCAGGTTTTGGTTTTCAGAGCCAGTTTTGCTTCCCCTCAGGTGTCAGAATCAATAACTCATTTCATTTCTACGTTGTTACATACTGACATTATGCATTCATTAACTGGAACCATTACATATGAACCACTTTAGAACGCTTGATTGTGTTTTGATTTTATTTTAGTGAATTAATTGCATTTGTTTAGGACCATTACTTAAACTGTGTATAATATATATATATATATATATATATATATATATATGCAACCAATGTTCCCTCTAATGATTTTTCTTGCTGAGCAAAGCTTTTCTTTATTGGGCGGACATTTCGGCCACCTGAGCAAAAACCTGTACAGTGCGCACTTTTAACTTTAATGTGCTATTTATATTTGATTTGATGCTTGATGTAACTAAATGATGTACATTTTAGGTTATCTGAGAAAACATTTTTACAGTACAATATACTGCCGTTCAAAAGTTTTGGATCAGTCAATTTTTTTAAAGAAGTTTCTTAGGCTCATGAAGGATGTATCTATTTGATTAAAAAAATACTCAATATTATTTCACAAAATAATATTGTGAAATATTATTGCAATTTAAAATAAAAGTTTTCTATTTGAATATAGGCCTACTTTAAAATATAATTTATTCTTGTGAAGCAAAGCTGAATTTTCAGTGTCGCATGATCCTTCAGAAATCATCCTAATATGCTAATTTATAATCAACGTTGGGAAAAGTTGTGCTGCTTAATATTTTTTGGGACCTGTGATATTTTTCAGGATTCTTTGAGAAATAAAAAGTTAAAAAGAACAGTGTTTATTCAAAATAGATATTTTGTGTTACAATATACACTACTATTCATAAGTTTGGTGTCAGTAATTATTATTATTTTTTTAATTAATACTTTTATTCAGCAAGAATGTGTTCAATGGATAAAAAGTGATAGCAAAGACTTACATTCTTAGAAAATATTTATATTTTTAATTAATGCTGTTCTTTTTAACTTTTTATTAGCCTAATCAAAGAAAAAAGATTAAGCAGCACAACAGTTTCAACACTGATAATAAATCAGTATATTAGAATGATTTCTGAAGATCATGTGACACTGAAGACTGCAGTAATGAAGAAAATACAGCTTTACTTTACAGGAATACACTATATTTTAAAATATATTAAAATAGAAAACCAATATTAGAAATTGCAATAGCCTAAGAGTTCACAATATTGTTTTTTTTTTCTCTGTATTTTGATCAAATAAATACAGCCTTGATGAGCATAAGTGACTCCGTTAAAAAACAAGGTCAATTATTTATTAATTTATCAACTTTATATGAAATGTTTTATATAATTTGTAATATGTGTAGTTAATATAAACCACATAGTCAACAAAATGCCAAATTAGAAAAAAATACTAATGAAAATATATTTTAAAAGAATGCATGTAATTCTATAGTTAAAAACATTGTAAAATTAATATTAACCAAAACTTAACCCTAACACTAAAAAATGTAATTAACCAAATGAAAAACTATATTTAAAAACAATGCATGTAATAAAATGTAACACACAAGCACTATATTTACATTTTTTGGTTTATGTTTTTATTTGATAATGTTTTAAGTCCATGTTTTAAGACAAAATTATGGATATTTTTCACAGCATATCTGCATATTGGTGGCCTTTAGAAACATGAAAAATCACATTTTCAAAATGATCACAAACATATTTGAAGTTTTTTATTAGAATTATATTTTGCTCAAATTCCATGCACATAATGAGAGGGATGGATAGCTATCACATATTAACACTTAATATACCCAAAATAATATTCAGCCACTAGAGCAACGGGAAGGAAATTTTAAAGTGGATTTATCCTGGAAAAACACTAAATAAGTCCTGCTGACTCCGTCCTGTCGGCACGCTGGATTCTGATGAATATTCAAGTCTACGCAGCTCAGGAGTGACCACATCTTCAATTATCAATATTTCAAAGCAGAAACATTGTGAAAGTCCAAATGAGAAGCGTTTTCTTGGCTTCACTCGTCCATCTCCACGTCTTCTGCCCGCTTCTGGACCTCCATCTTGTCCTCCAGCTGTTTGGCTTTACCTGAAGAGAGACGTCAGACGTGAGAACAGGGAATTCTGGGACAGGTTTGGGTGACGTTACGTTACGTCTGAGCAGCGAGGTTTACCTGCGTGTGGAGCTCTGATGAGGTGAATGTTCTTCTTGACTTCACTGATAACTGCCGCCTTCTCCAGCTCTTTGCAGTTCTTCAGCCTGAGGAAATATGGAAATGTTCATGTAAATGAGGGGAACTGGAACTAAAAAAAAAAACTTTTAGTAGGAAATGAAACCAGAAAATACATCAATTTAAATATTTTTAAAAACCTAATGTGTGTTTTATTTGATTAGCAAAATAAACTAAAACTGAAATAAAAACTACAGACAAAAAAATTTATGAAATAAAAAAAAAACCTTTAATTAATATGAAAACAGAAAATATATTTAAAAAAAACTAATTTAAAAAACTACATATTTTTCTTTCTTAAACTTTACTGAAATAAAATATACAAAAAAAACCTCCCAAAAAACAAAACAAATCTATTTCAGCTAGTTACCAAGGCAACATTTCTCATTTTCATAAAAGTAAAAACAATAATACAAATTATATGGACATTAAAAAAACAATAACAAATTGATGACAAAAGACAAAAATAAATACTAGAAATTAAGTTAAAATTTAAATGGAAAATTTGACAAAAAAATGAGAATTATTGAAAAAAAACTCATATTTAGCATAAAACATTTTTGTTTAAAACTTCATAAAATATTAAAAGCACTTATCTTAATTGAAAAAAGTTATTTTAATTCAACTAGTTGCCAAGGCAACATCTCTCATTTACATTTACTTTAAGGTGATGTACTAAAATGTACTAAAAATATATAAATAAAAATAAAATAATACGTATATTTAAAAAAAAAAAAACTAATAAATTTAAAATGAAAAACACACAAATATAAAATATACAAACAAAAATCATGAAAAACATTTATTTAAAAAATTAAGGTTTAAACTCTAATAAACTCTAATAACCATTAAAATAAAATTGTTATTTAAACGCACAAAAATTACAAAACCATTAACTAGAATTAAAACGAAAACAGAAAACCTTTATCAAAAAAAAAAACAAAAAAAACAAAAAAAAACAACTCAGACCATTAAGAACTATAACAGTATCTCAATGATGCTGAAATAACACATGTATGAATCAGCCGGCTGAACTTTGACCCGTTCAGTCACGGGGAGGTAACGAGGAGAAATTACAATCAATTAAATGAGTCTTAAATGACTAAACCACAGCAAAACAAGCAGACGTCACCTGTTCAAGATGAAGCGCGCCTGCCGTTTGTTTTTGATGGCTTCAACCTTCTTCATGGCCTCCACTGTTCAACACAAACACAGCGGTCAGAATCAGTGGAATGAACTCATCTCACATTAATGAATGAATGAATGAATTAATGAATGAATGAGTGTGTGTGTGTGTGTGTGTGTGTGTGTGTGTGTGTGTGTGTGTGTGTGTGTGTGTGTGTGTGTGTGTACTCACTGGTCTTGCTCCAGAGCTCTCTGTTGTATTTGACAGGAATATTTCTGCGCTTCTCAAACTCCAGTGAGTTATCCTGACAAACACAAGCAGTATTTTATTTGATGAATGAACAGCTGAATCAATGTGTGTGTGTGTGTATGTGTGTGTGCGCGTCTCTCACCACCGTCAGCTCTTTGCCCGCTGACTTCCTGAACGCTTTGGTCCACCTGGTCTTTCTTGGGTTTCGCTTCTTCTTGAAGTTTTTGTGGCATTTGGACCGGCAGAACCTGAAAACCTTGAAAACACACACACACACCTGTCAGGACTCACACCCATATATGGCAACACAAACTGAGAATATGACAAAACTACCATAATACTACATGTTTTATTTTTTGGACATGGTATGATGATAATACCATTATATAACACGCATCTTGAACCTAACATGGGAATGTAGCATGGTAATACCATAATATGTGTGTTTATTTAGGTTTTATATTATTTATTTTATTATTATTTTTTTACATATAACATGGTTTTTATTAAGTTATATATTGTATACACACACTTTGATATATATATTAGTGCTGTCAAATGAAATCGCATCCAAAATAAAAGTTTTTGTTCACATAATGTGTGTATACACTGTGTATATTTATTATGTATATATAAATACAAGCATGTATACATTTAAGAAAATATATGTTATGTTTACATATTAAATATATTTTTATAAAATATAAATTATATAAATATATACATGTAAATATTCTCAAAATATATACTGTATGTGTTTGTATTTATAAATATATAAATAAACAGCACACATGTATAAAAAAAACAAAAACACTTATTTTGGATGTGATTAATCGTTTGACAGCACTAATATATATATATAAAAATGAACACACTTTTACATTAAATAATATCTACCAGTAATTATAAATATTATAATATAACTTAATATTTTAGTTACTAAATGTAAAAATAATTTAGTTTTCATATAAATAATGCTTTGTGCTATACAACAGAAATTGTGTCTAAAAATAACTTCATATAAAATCAGTAATACATAAATAATATAATTAGAACTTGCCAAGTAAACATTTTAATTAAATTTAATAACTAGTGTGTGTGTGTGTGTGTGTGTGTGTGTCATACACACACACACACACACACACACACACACACACACACACACACACACATATATACATATATACACTCACACACAGAGTAATGCCATGTTTTTATATGTACTTTGCTATTATATAGGTTTTTAACATGTAAAAGAAACACGGTAAAGTCGCGTTACATGTGTCACGGAGTGCCCATGTTTCTGTCGACATTTACTATGGTAACGTTGCTTACTCTAAGCAAAAAGGACACACACGAACATGGGACTCATTCATAAACAGTTAAACTTCACTCGTTATTAATAAACACCATGAAACGCTGATGTTCAAAGCAGTGGTTTAAACGGCCGTCGGGTATAAACACGCAGCCCGACAGCGCTAATAACCGCGTCGGGAGTCTTTACCTTACAGTCGTTGCGCACAAACATCATTCCGTGTCCCGGATAAACCGGAGCCGAGCAGAAATAACACTTCTCGATGCGCATTTTGATCGATTATTATGATTTCACTCGCACATGTGTCGCTGCGCTGCGAACACAGGCGGAAAAGAGACCACGCGTTTCCGCTTCCGCCGCATGACGTCATCACGCAGACCACAGGCTCGGCCGCCACCGAGAGGCGCGGAGAGACATTACCGTACATTCACACCGAATCAGACGGTAAAATCAAGCTTTTCCATGACTTCAAATCATCAAAAATAGTAATAAACAACTTCAACAAGTTATACAAGATTTTAAAATGAGTTACCCAGCTAACGGACAACGTTCAGGCAAAGTTATGAACAAAGGTTCTTCCGGTAACATAATAATAATAAAAACAAATAACTCTGAGCATTGCATTAATGTTCTCAAAACATTAGCACAAAAACGTTTTTATATATCGTTCATGGAACGCTTTGAATAATGTTTTATAACTTAATGGAAAACATTAGCTATAGCCTTGTTTGCTAATTTGTAGCGATTTGATTATAGCCTACTTGTGCTAAATATTGAAGGCAGCATCATTTTAGGATGAATTAAAGGGATATTCCACACCAAAATTAAAATTTTGTCATTAATCAACCTGTATTGCAGATGGACAGATTTGACTACGTTTTTCATACTTTTATAGACCTTGACAGTGCAATTTACATGCAGTCAATGGGACAGTCACAAGCCTCCCGGTTTTCATCTAAAATAATATCTTAAATTATGATCAGAAGACGAACGAAGCTTTACGGGTTTGATACGACATGAGGGTAAGTGATTAATGACAAAAGTTTCATTTTGGGGTGGAGTATCCCTTTAAGTGAAAATTGAAACCGAACAAAGGTATTGCACTTATTTTGCTTTTGTTTGAATGATAAGTGATTTTGTGTAAAAGCATAATACATAAAACAGAAATAGCATGGTTCTTTTCTTTGTGTTTGAATTATTATTGGAATTAAATAATATATTTGGAGATTAAATAATACATAAATCTGTTTACATATGTATTATTTAATCTCCAAATATATTATTTAATTCCAATAATTATAGTAGATATTTTAGTTATTGAAATTAACGATTATTAAATAAATAATGTTGTAATATAAAAATAAATAAATATTTGTAAATGAAAGAATATATACTTTAATATTTTTGTTACAAAAAAATTAAAAAAATATGTTATTAATTAATAATTTTGTAATATTTACATAAATATTAAATTAGTAAATTAAATAAGATAGTTCAGTTTATAAGTTGATATTGTAATTATTAATGTAATTAGGAAATAGTTTAGATATTTAAAAATATTTTTTAATATTTAAATGAATAAGAATTTTGTAAATCAAGTGGTATATGAGTTATTATGTTAGTTAATAATAATTTAGTTATTCAATTAATACTTTTGCAATGTATATATATATAATTTAAAAAATAATTTGTGAAATGAATAATATATACATTAATATTTATTAAAATAATTAATAAACAATTTAATTAATTATTAAATAAATGAAAATTTTTAATATTTACATAAATAATACATTTGTAAATTAAATATAACTTAATATTTAAGTTATTGAAATAATAAATAGTTTATTTATTAAATAAATACATTTGTAATACATAAATAATATTTGTAAAGTAAATAATTCAAAAGTTATTTAAATGATCAAATTAGTCAATAAATATTTTAGTTATTAAATAAATAATTGTAATATATAAATCAAGAAGTTTGTAAATAATATGAGTTCTATTAATATGAGTTAATATTTTCGTTTGAATTAATAATAGTTTTATAATAATAGTTTTACTTTAAATAATTAATAATATTGTTATTGAATAAATAATTATATATATTTACACATACATACATATGTTGTATGCACACACACACACACACACACACACACACACACACACACACACACACACAAGTATATAAATTAACAAATGTTATGTATTTATTTTTGTATTAAATTTTATACTAAATGTATCAAATATAATATTAGTCTACCTAAGTAACATCCCTAATTTAATCTCTGACATTAAATTCATTGACAGTTTTTCCCAGTGTATCACTAAAACTAAATGACTCATATCTGTGTGTGCAGTAAGTTCTGTGAAGGAAAATCAAGAGCCAAAGAAAATATTTTTTGAGAAATATTTTATTATATTGTGCATTGTTCTGACCACTTTTTGGCACGTAATGGAATCAAACTGGTACAACATGCTCAACATGAGGGGCTTAAATAATAATACAAATGATAATAAATCAACAGAGCAAATCAAACAGAAACCGTCCATTAAACCGATGTTTGAATTCAGACCCTCAGAAATATAAAACTTGATATTTCTTTGGCACATTCACAGAGAAATGTGTATGGATTTAGAAAACAACCGAAACATAAACACATACACACATATGAATAATTAAAACACTAATGAAAAATACAAAGTATAATAATTAAGCATTTCACACCCCTAAATCAAAGTCTTTTCACATTCAGGAGTAAATTCACATTGGTTGAGTTTGGCACGACGTGTTCAATATAAGACTTTATCAGGCTTTCTGAAGGTTTGATGATGAGCGGCCGCAGTCAAAACACATGCAAAAACTTTACAAAAAGCAAACCAATTACAAAATGTCAAGTCTACACAGGGGCGACCGTATCAATCTTTGGCTTTTATTTGCGCTCTGAAATGATGATTTCGTGCCGCTTCGATCGAAAGGGTTGTTTGATTATATTTTCCAATAAATCATGTCATAAAATACTGATCACAGTTCAGTCACACTTCATACAAACACTCAAAATCACACAGTCAGTCATTCTCATATCCGTCCGCTCGACATCTTTTGTCTCCAACCCAACGAAAGAAGCAAACATCTCTTTGGATTCTAGCGTCCGTCACCAAACCTGCGCCACTATCATCTAAAATGGAAAAAAAACTAAATCTGAGCGCTTTAACTAGAACCAACGAAAGCTTGGCTACACCAACGAACGTGAATAAAATGCGTTTCTTTTGGCACTTTCAAATATACAGAAATATATAGCATCTATCTTTGGAGGTTGCAGCATTTTGGCGTCATTGTATAATTTCTCATTTCACTCTTTGGATCAGACATCTAATATATTGCAAACGATCCTCCCATCGTAAGGCCGTCGACATCCATCTAATAAAGCTTTTGGAGTTCGAGTATTTTTTTTTGGTTATTTTTCACGTATTCACCTTCCTTACAAAAACAAAACCTGAAAACACAGAAAGCATCCCTCGGTTTGTATAAACCAGCAAAAAATCCAAGATGTAGATGAGTTTGTTTGTTCTTTGGAACAGATTTGGAGAAATGTAGCATTGCATCACTTGCTCACCAATGGAAGTGAATGGGTGCCGTCAGAATGAGAGTCTAAACAGCTGATAAAAACATCACAATAATCCACACCAGTCCATCAGTTAACATCTGGAGAAGACAAAAGCTGTGTGTTTGTAATAACAAATCCATCATTAAGAGGTTTTTAACTTTGATCTGTGCAGATTTCTCTCCTGATTCAGATCAGATGACTTTTTCACTGAGGAAGCGCTATTATGGATTATGGACTCGTATTTGAGTTCAAAACATCTTAATGCTGGATTTGTTTCAGCTTTTGTCTTCTCCAGATGTTAACTGATGGACTGGAGTGGTGTGGATTAATGGTGATGTTTTTATCAGCTGTTTGGACTCTCATTCTGACGGCACCCATTCACTTACATTGGTGAGCAAGTGATGCAATTTCTCCAAATCTGATGAAGAAACAAACTCATCTACATCTCGGATGGCCCGAGGGTGAGCACATTTTCAGCAAATGTTCATTTTTGAGTGAACTTTTCCTTTAAGAAGCAAGAGTCAAATTATAAGAGCAACCAAAACGAATCAGAACTGAATCCTCCACGTAAGAATCAAAACGCAAACCGTGCACAACATCACAAAAAACTCAACGTATAACAAGCTTAAAATAATGGATCAACAACTTGATCTCGTTTGAAAAATGTAAAAAGTTCATCCTCATACGCTACACGGCAATAAGCAGCAAACGGAGGTAGTACAACACAAGCATGAAGAAGTGAATTAAACACGTTTAAACTGAGGTATGAGATTCACTCGTCTGATCCGTATCGAAACTCAGATCGTTTTTAAAGCAGCTTTCATAACCTGAGGCACCTTAACTGTTCATTTCATCTTATTTTTGTATCTTTAAGTGGAAAATAAATATATACTGTGAGGTCCAAAAGTCTGAGATCACTATTGTTTTCAATTAAACCTAGAAAGATTTAGGATTTCGATGTAAAAGGACAGATTCTGTACTGTTTCCAGGTGAAACTACACAAGGAAATTAGCTAAACTCATTTGTACAAATAGTCAGAATTTCTCATATTAAACTAGAAAAGAATGAAAAAAAAAACGTAGTATTTTCTGGAAACACTTTACAATCAGGTCTCATTCATTAATGCATTAGCTAACATGAACTATGACCAATATATATATATATATATATATATATATATATATATATATATATATTTTTTTTTTTTTTTTAAAGCATTTATTAATCCTTGTTAATGCTACACTGTTAAAAAAATTTTTTTTCAAATTTGTGAATAAAAAAGATTGTTGGAGTACAAAATTGTAATTATATTCTACTTAAACGTTTTATGTTTAATTCAATTTCTTTGTAATAAGTTTACTAGCAATTTCTGTTTTTTTCTTTTGTTTTTTTTTTGCTGTGAAATTTTTAAAAATACATTTAAGCTATAAAATTACTCACCGTAAATTAATAAAAACTAAAACTGAACTAAATCTGCAAATAAAAATAAATTAAAACTAAACAGTAATATAAAAAATATATATATATATAAAATTGATAAAATAAAATAACAAAATTAATAAGAATAAAAAATAAAAAAGCTACAAGAAAATACTATTTCACTCTTTTTACTTAAAAAAATAAAATTTAATTCAATGTGTTACTAGCCATTTTTTGTAATTATTTGTGAAGTTTACTAGCAATTTCTGAAATGTTTCTAAGTATTTTTTTTCATTGTAATGATTAAAAATGCAGTTATTTATTGTTCATCTGTAAAACCGAAAGAAAAATAAATTAAACCTAAATAGTAATATTTTAAAAAAAATATATATAATAATAAAATTGACAAAAGTAAATAACAAAATTACAGATAAATTCAAATTTAAAAAGCTACAAGAAAATACTATTTCAGTAATTATTTGTGAAATGCACTAGAAATTTCTGAATTGTTTCAAAGTAATTTTTTAACGTAGTTGATTGAAATGCAGTTTGTTCGTGTTAGTTCAAAGTTCATTAACTAATGCTATACAAATTTAATTTAAGAACCGAAAGTAAATGTTGAGAATAAAAATAATTAAGATTAATAAATGCTGTTGAATTGCTAGTTCATGTTAACTATTTTAGTTACCAAATGAAACCTTGATGTAAAGTGTCACGCATTATCATTAGACGTTTGGAATCTTTGGATTATATACGTCAAACACGTTCAGTGTTCATATCAAAACAATAAAAATGAGATTGAGGACGAGCGTCATCAGAAATATGAGGTAGAGAGACAGCAGAACAAAACTCCGTCTCTGTCACGATCAAAAACAAACAGAAAACACTCGTCCGTCTGTGTAAAGCACATCAGGCGTTCTTCAAAACATTCATCGGCGCTGATAGGAAACACATTCATCTGAAACGGTTCATGAAGGGGTTCAAACCGGTCCAGGACCTTCATCTTTGGGATGTTGTGAATTTCTCGGAGCAGGTCCGGCCGGGAAGGGAAAGTTATTAGGAAAGGTTGTGCAAGTTTGTCAAAGCCAACAGAGCGTCTGTGACTTCGTAAAGCTATTAAAACTCTCAAACCGTTGAGATTTTTGGCGCAAACATCCAGATCACTGATCTGATCCTGAGGAAAAACTGTATTCATAGGCCCTGGAATCACAGGCCACGCCCACTCGCATGACTGACAGGCCACGCCCACTCGCATGACTGACTGGCCAGTTAAAGCGCTGAGAACTGAAGGTGGGAGGGAGATTTCGGTCGCGTTTCGTCTGGAATTTGCGCGCAGACGCTCGCGATGCATTCATTTGAAAACGGCTCGCCGTCGCTGGATTTGTACGAGGATCTGTTAGGATCAGCGGTTTCCGTCTCGTCGTGAGAGAAGTTTCCTGAGTCTGCGCCGCTGGTCTGCGAACTCTCCGACTCCCCGAGAGGACGGTAGACTCGCGGCTGCTCGTCTTCGTAACACAGAACCGTCTTTCCAACTTCATAAAGACCAGCGGGATCCTCGATCTGTTCAATACAAACATGACAAAATATTAAAAAGATTATTAGTGCTGTCAAACGATTAATCGCATTCAAAATAAACATTTTTGTTTACATAATATATGTGTGTGTACTGTGTATATTTATTATGTATATATAAATACACACACACACACACACACACATACACACGGTATATATTTTGAAAATATTTCCATGTATATATTTTTATTCATATGATTGATATTATATATTAATATTTATTTTTCATGCATGTGTGTGCATTTATATATTATGTAAACAAAAACTATTTTGGATGCAATTAATCGCGATTAATCATTTGACAGCACTAAAAATTAGACAGAGATTTCATATCAGGATTTACTAAAACTAAAAAAAAAAAACTTACTTGAAATAAAATAAACATTCACTGAAATAAAATCAAACACAAAAAACTTAAACTTGTTTATTTTTAGCTCATTTTTATTAACTTTAGTTAGTACTAAAATAACAAAAAAAATGAAAATTAATCAAAATTATATAGACATTTAAATAAAACAGAAACCAATAAATATGATGAAATTACTCAAAGTTGAACTAAACTTAAAATGAAAACTGGTAATAAAAATGAATAAAAACATATTAAAGGAAAATAAAAATGAATCAATATGTCGAACACACAACAAAATTACTAAAACGTTAAACTAAAATCTTTAAAATAAGGACTATAAGTGAAAACTATAATAGTATCTCAATGATACTTAAATAACACAGTTTCATTTCGACTTTATATCATCAGCTAAAACTATTAAACAGTTTTTGTTACAACAGAGCTGAAATAAATTAAATTATAAATATTATTTGTAATTATTATTTATAACTTATAAATATATACATATTATTTTATTTTTTATTTATTTAGGAAATAAATAAAAACTAAAATGGAACTAAAACTGAAAAAAAATTAATTAAACCTAAATAGTAATATTTAAAATAATAAAAAATAAAATAAAATCGACAAAAGCACACAACAAAATGACTAAAAAATTAAACAAATTAAAATGAAAACTGAAAATATAAAAAAGCTAAGCGTTTGTTGTTGACTCGTAATGCAAATTTGATTTTGATACAGATACATAGAATTAAAACAATTACTAAAAGCATTTATCTCTGTTACTCACCTTGCTTTTATTTCCATTAGACTTCTGATTATTACTAAACATGCTCCATTTCTTCCGTCTGCTCTGAGGGTCACTCATTATTGTTCCAGCGTGGTTTATCACTAAATTTGTTCCTCCCTGAAAACAAATAGTATGTATTTTAAACATACATTTATGTAAATAAATTTTGTAAATAAAAAATATTTAAATATTAATTTATGCCTAATCTTTGTTAGTCATTTCATTGCACGCTGGTAAATAATATAATAACCAGACTCTTACTTTGACATCAGTGAAGTGCGTCCTCGTCATCGGCAGCAGAACCTCTGCGTTCTCCGGCTGCTGCTGATTGGCCGATGACGCACCACTGCGCATGACATCATTCCTCACCTGTCCAATCATCTTTGAGGAAGCTGATTTCCTGCTGAGAGAAAACATCATTTTAGATTGTGGCTACAAGTCAGCAACATCAGCCTCATTTATTTTCCATCTTGTCTTCTGTAACAGTGTGTTTATGGAGCTGAAGCCTCACTGTGTTTTGCTCTTGGTGAGGAGGATGAAGATGCAGAGGATGATGCAGGACAGAGCGATGCACACGCCGACGATGATGCCGGTCATGGACTTCTCATCCATGTGGTACAGGCCGTCTATAAACGCTAAAATATACAAAACACATTTTTGTTATAATGCAGTATTAAATAGGTAAATCATTTAAATGATGTTTTATTTATTTTATTATATTATATAATTATACTTATTAGGGATGTAACAATATTATTAATATAATAATAACTGTTTTGATATTATATTATAAAACTAATGTAGGGTAATATACGGGGCTAAAGGCCCACCTTAAGAAAAAATGTGCTATTCACTGCACCTAAAATGTATAATTGCAGAAAAAATTCAAAAACATTAAATGGAGCAACAGATTTTGTGTGAAAATAAATCATTCAAGTTGTTTATTTTGTTTAAAAATCTTATAAATGTATGAGTTGGCACACAGTATTGATACAAATACTTCAGCTAAAATAATGTTTTTTAATAATGTCTAAGTTAATACTTGTTCAAAACAATCACTTTAGCAAAGTTTGTACTGTCTTCTGCTTATTTTGAAAAATGAAAGAATTAATTTTTGTTAAATAAATATACTGTCATTAAATTGTTCATATAAAAAATATATTTTAAAATACAGAAACAAAATCATTTAAATATTCAAATCTGAAAGCATTGAAGGAGATCCAATAATAATTTAATATATATTTACAGTAGTAATGATATTTTATGGTATGATATGATTAATATCATGTTTTTCAAAGTGCATTAGATAGAATAATTTAACTTTAAAATCATTTTTCTTCATTTGTCTTTTTTTTTTTTTTTAAATATTGCAATAAATATTGTATTGTGGACTTCATATCGAGATATTATTGTATCGTGAGATTTTGATATCATTACATCCCTAAAAATATACATACATATTATTAAATAAATTATATGAAATAATATCTGGCTGTGAGATGGCGAGATTTATTTATTTTTTTCAATTTTAAGAAACAGTAATGCATGGCTTGTTGTGAGGTTGTACCTGTTTTCTCGGCGTGGCTGTCGGTGTGCCGCGGGGTTTTTCCCTGCTGTGTTTTACTCCTGAGCCGCAGCTCTACGGTGCTGGAGAACGGACCGTCACCCGCCTGATTAGACGCCGAGATCTTCACCAGGTAAACGTTTCCCGACTCCAGCTTCTCCAGAAGAGCCATCATGTTTGAGCCTGAAATCAGAAACCCAACGAGAGATGAATTCAGCTGACATATGAACTCTGAGCCGATCCACTTTCATTTTGCAATCGGGTCTCATTCATTAATGCATTAGCTAGCATGAACTATGAGCAATATATATATATATATATATTTTAAAGCATCCGTATGGTCACCTTCTCTCTGAAGAACCTGCCACTCTCCAGCGAGCCACGAGCTCTGCGAGGCGTACAGGACGGTGTAGTGCGTGACGGACAGGTCCGGCTGATCCGGCTGCTTCCACGACACCAGCGCCGTGTCGTCCTCGATCAGACTCACTCGGACGGACCGCGGCGGAGACGACGGCGCTGCCGGGAAAAACAACCCCTCAGGTTACGCTCACAGGCTTTCCTCTGTTTTTACAAACTTACAATATATCAACAAATAAATCTGCCAGTCTGGACTACGGTTGTTATAGTTAAGAAACACTAAAACCATAAAAAAACACATGCTTCACTTGAAATAAAATTAACTTTAAGTGAAATAGTTGCCAAGGCAACATTTCTTGATTTCGTTTAATTTAACTTGATACTTTATACTAAGATAACTAAAACTGTGAATTCATATGATGTTACTTTGAACAAAATAAAATGTTAACTGAAATAAAATAAAATATAAAAACGTATTTTAGCTTGTTGCCTCCATTTATTATTTTTCTGCACCAAAATAACTAAAACTAAGAAAAATAAAAATGATAAAAACATAAAAAACACTACGAAAAATCTCAAAACACGCAGCAAAATGACTAAAACTTTAACTAAAATTATGGTGACATTCTTTAATTGTTTAGTGCTTTGTTTTTACAAAACGTACAATATATCAACAAATAATTTGGTGGAAATACTAGTCTGAATGATTAACTAAAACATTATAAAACATTTAGTTTAACTGAAATGAAATTATATATTTTAAAGAAAAATTATTTCAGCTAGTTTCCAAGTCCAATATATGGACATATATATTCAAATTAAATTAAATTAAAAAACATATAATGAAATTACTAAAACTTTAAAATTATAGTCTTTTCTTTAACTGTTTGCTTCTTTGTTTTTACAAACCAAAAACAACTAATTTGGTGGAGAAACAATACTAGTCTATTCCAGGAATATTATAATTAAAAAAGCATCTACTTTACTTGAAATAAAATAAACTGAAATAAAAATTAAATACTAAAAAATGTTGATGAAGTTTATCTTGATGTACTAAAATAACTAAAACTGACATAAAAATAATAAAATAATATTAAAAAAAACAAAACAAAACTTATAAAAATGTCAAAAACACAAAACAAACTGTTTAAAACTTTAAATAAAATGTTAAAATGAAAATATATAAATAAAGATGAAATCAAAATCTGAGTAAAACTATAACAGTATCTCAATGGTACCTTCCAGCAGAGTCCTCTGATAGACGGAGTCGCTCCAGGGACTGGACATCTGATCCATATGAAGACGCACTGAAAACTCATAACGCGTGTTCGGCCGGAGACCCGTTACCGTTACCGTTTGCTCAGAGCTGAAGAAAGAGAAAACAAATATGTGAAAAAAACAAATTAATAAGCTTCCCATTGATGTATGGTTTGTTGGACAATATTTGGCTGAGATACAACTATTTGAAAATCTGGAATCTGAGGGTGCAAAAAAATCTAAATATTGAGAAAATCACCTTTAAAGTTGTTCAAATGAAGTTCTTAGCAATGCATATTACTAATCAAAAATGAAGTTTTGATACATTTACAGTAGGAAATTTACAAAATATCTTCATGGAACATGATCTTTACTTAATATCCTAATGATTTTTGGCATAAAAGAAAAATGGATAATTCTGACCCATACAATGTATTGTTGGCTATTGCTACAAATATACCTCTGTGCTGCTTATGACTGCTTTTGCATTTACATTTAGTCATTTAGCAGATGCTTTTATCCAAAGCGACTTAGAAATGAGGACAATAGATGCAATCAAAACCAACAAAAGAGCAATGATATGTTACATTTAAAGTAGTTGCATATTATATAAATTATACGAATATAAATATATACATGAAAATATTTTCAAAATACTGTATATACTATATGTATGTGTGTGTGTGTGTGTGTGTGTGTGTGTGTGTGTGTGTGTGTGTGTATTTATATATACATATAATATACACATACATATATTATGTAAATAAAAACTTTTATTTTGGATGCGATTAATCGCGATTAATCATTTGACAGCACTAATATATATATATATACAACAATTGTATATAATATATATATACAACTATATATATATACACACACACACACACACACACACAAAGAAAATAAGTAGATAAATTAGAAAAATAATATAGAAAGCTAGTGTTAGAGTTTTTTTTTTTTTTTTAAGAAAAACAAGTAGTTAGAAAACGAATAGAGAGTGCAAGTGATAGAGGATCAAAAACAAAAAGAAAACAAATAGATAAAATAGATTTATAACAGAATTTGGTGGTTTTGTGGTCCAGGGTGACATATGATCCCCGAATCCACGAGTTAATTGAAGCAGCACTCACGTCTGGACGTAGCGCACGGCCGCGGCGTCGGAGGGACTCAGGGGTCCGTAGCGGACGGAGTAACTGACCGGTTTCCCAGAACTGAACGCAGGGCGGCCCCAGCTCAGACTGACCGCCGCGGAGCTGTTCGCTGCGGCGTGGATGTGGTCCGGAGACGGCAGCGCGGCCAAACGCCGGTTCGGTGCAGCTGACACACAGAGAGACAGCCAAGCTTTAGTTCAGAACACAAGTGCTTCAAATAGCTTGAAATATGAGGATTTAAACTGGCAACATTAGCTCATCCTCGCGAATAATAATATCTAAACAACAACAATATACTTAAGTGTGAACTGTTTTAATGTACACTTAATTGCATGTTATTCACAATTTAATGAAAATTTAATAGTTTACATTTATATTAATGGTAATTAACTGAAATTGAAAGTGCTTTTTGACCCACTTAAGTACATCTTTATATGTAATTTCATAATTACTTCTATTGTCTTTGAAATATGGTTAAAGTAAAGCAATAATGATCTTCTTATTAATTATAACTTTAACCGAAGTGTATTATTTTACACTATATTTAAAGTTGATATATTTTACATGCAACTTCATTACAAATTATAAATATATTTAAATACATGACATGCAAGTTTCAATAGAAATGACATTAAGACAATAAAATATCTCAACATTCGTATATTAAGATTGAGACACAAATTTACTTAAGATGTAGTCTAATTTTATGACTAAATATATCAAAACTTTGTTTTTTCAAGTAATATTTTTGACTTTTTTCAAATACAAATATCTATTTTTAAATACAAATATCTATAACATACTCGAGGTTCAAAATTACTGAAAATAATAAGTCTTGTTTTCTGAAATATGTATAAAAAGTTAAGTGAGTTTATGCATAAAACAAGAAAAAAATTTCAGAAAAAAATACATTAAAAATAAATTATTTTTCTGACCCTGTTGGCAGATATTTATTCTCATTTTAAGCATAAACTCACTTAGTTTTAATACATTTTATCAGAAAATGAGATAATATCTCAAGTCATTTTGTGTCTCAAGTAATGTTGATTTAAGATATTTCACTGAATAACAAGACTAAACTAAGAAAGAAAAATATTTTAAAACATTTTAATGTAATTTCTATCTGTAATTTGTAATGCAGTTGCAATTTAGTACATGCAAAATATATTAACTTATATTAAATATAGTATCAAAACAACACACTATAAAGATAAAATCATAATCAAGTGCTTTACGTGTGCTTAAGTATGTTAGTCAACACATCAAAAAGCACAACGAAGCTTATTAAAACCCTAATGATTTAAAATGTACTTTAAAGTAAATTGCAGAAAGTGTGAAAGTGTCTCTTGAAATGCACTTAAGTGGCCTTAATATGCCACGGAAATATCTGGAAGTACAGTTTTTAAAATACACTTTTAAGATTTTAAGTACACTACTGTTTTTCTGTGTTTGTCATGCTAGCAATGAAGGATTGGCTTTAAGCTTTTATAGTGAAATATTGATATGCAAATCCCACAGATGATTCAGAGATGATGTTTTGAGTGTTATTGAACACTTACATGGACACCCTGGAGTGTTGACCGTCTGATGGGCCTGATAGCCGTCTCCATTAGCACTGAACGCTAGCAGTTTCACATGGTACTTCACTCTGGGGTCTGCAAAACAACATAAATCATATTATAACATAAGAAAATACACGATGTACCTCATTTAATCATGGGTTTTCTGAACTGTTTATTTAAAAGGGTCTCAAATGTCTTGACAATAAGATGTTAGCACTGAATCCTAACAGTATTTCATGGTACTTCACTCAAAACGTCTGTAGATTAATATAAATCATATAATAAAGTTTAAAAAAATACCTCATATAAGCTATATGTTGCATAAAATTACACAAAATGTCTTAAAAAGTTAAAAGTAAACGACTAAGACTGAGGTATTAGCACTGAATGCTAACAGTTTCCCTTGGTGCTTCACTCAGAGGTCTGTAGAACAAAATAAATCATATCAACACATAATAAAACAACTGAAGTACCTCGTTTATTTTCATAATTTTCAGATTTACGGAAAATTACACAAAAGGTCTTAAAGAGTTCAAAGTAAATGACTAAAATGGAGGTATTAGCACTGAATGCTAACAGTTGACCATTACTCTGGAATCTATAGGACGACATAAATCATATAAA
The DNA here is from genome assembly GCA_036784905.1 of Acrossocheilus fasciatus. Taxonomy (NCBI): domain Eukaryota; kingdom Metazoa; phylum Chordata; class Actinopteri; order Cypriniformes; family Cyprinidae; genus Acrossocheilus; species Acrossocheilus fasciatus. The sequence continues at coordinate 1,904,271 of CM071962.1, read as the reverse complement.
TACAAGATAAAGTACCTCAAATAATCTTTTTGTTTTTTAATTTAGTAAAACTTCACAAAATTTCACTTTCATGAACTAAATGGCTGACGTTGAGGAATTAACGCTGAATGCTAATAGCAAGGTGCTCTGGGGTTTGTAGAACAACATAATAATACATAATAAAAGTCATAAATCACATTAAAGTTATGTAAAGTTATACAAAAGGCTTAAAGAGATAAAACTGCATGGTTGACATTGCAGTATTAGCTCTAAAAGCTAACATGGTACTACATAACTGGGGTTATGTATATATTAAAAATTATAATATTAGGCCTAATTCATAATAAAAATGTACTTTTGACATAACTGTGGCTGTGCCGGTTTAAACAGTGATTTGTAATGTGCAGTGCATCAAACAGACACTAGGTGGAGCTGTGACTCAGCCCAGAGAAATCAGCATATATGACTCATTTAATTCATGCAAATTATGCTTTTGCTGTCTAGCATGTAACACCAATGTCACAGAAACACATATTTCATTTATTTCAATAAAAAGGTCAACCATTTATGTTGCAGAATCACGTGAAAGCATGCAAATGTTGATCCAATGTGTGCATCGTCATCTGGAATGTGTTGAAAAGTTAATGCATTGCTAAAATGCCCCTAAGACGTTCAGGACTTAATGCATGTGTTTGGAAACTTATCTACGTTTTACATCGGCCAGCCTGAACAGTGGAGAGAATGTGAAGAGCTGATCAGTGTGTGCAGTGCTGGGGGTTTTGAGTATTTAAGCCTCTAGGGGTCAAGGGTCAGAGATCGGAGGGCACCGTCACAGGCGAGAGGTTTATGAGCCGAAGTCTGGGGCCAGACTCAGATAAACCTTCATGCTCAACTAGTCTGGAAAAAACAGGCCTTGAAATAACGCTGATTGTTTAGGTCTTTCATTTCTGAGAAAACTAAAAAAACATTATTATTATTATTTTAATTTTTTTTTAAATCACTGTTTACGCATCTTGATCAAATTGAAATTCATATTCCATCATAATTCCATAGTTTTTTTTTTTTTTTTTTAAATAGAAAGTTAAAGATCTACTGTATATGAAAATCCTAATCAAATTACTCATATATTTTCTTTAAAAAATAATTTTCAAGTAAATTAAGATTTATTTCCCATTTAAATAACTGGAAATTATCTAATAAATATTCTAAGAAAATGTAAAATATTATTAGTTTCCCGGTAAAATATTAGAAAGATAAAACATTTATATCTATATGGAAATCCTAATCAAATTACTTAAACATTTTCTTGAAAATGTAAGTTTTAAATGAATTAAGATTTATTCCCATTTTAAAAATGTAGATGTTTTCTAAAATAATTAGAAAAAGTATTTATTTCCCAGTAAAAAAATTAGATACGTAAAACTTTTCTATTTATGTGGAAATTCTAATCAAATTAATCACAAATATTCTTAAAAAAAATAAGTTTTAGGTAAATTAAGCTTCATTTGTTATTTTAAAAATTATATATTTTCTAAGAAAATTACAAAATGTATTTATTTGCCAGTTAAAATTTAGAAATGCAAGGTAAGTTACTCAAATGTTCTCAAAAAAAAAAAAAAAAACGTTTTAAGTGAATTAAGATTTATTCCCATTTTAAAAATTTAGATATTTTCTAAGATAATTAGAAGTGATAATTTTTTACTACAAAAGGTAAAATGTTCCATACGAAAATCTTAATCAAATTGCTAATACATTTTTCTTAATAAAACACTTATTCCCCATTAAAAATTATCCATTGTCTAAGAAAATTAGAAAATTAATTTATTTCCCAGTAAAAACTTGAAAAACACCTATTTGGAAATTCTAGTCAAATTACTTTGATTAATTTTCTTTTAAAATGTAAGTTTTAGGATTTATCTCCCATCAGTTTCACTCCATCAGGAGATTGAACTCGAATTTGCTCTTTGGTCACTTCTGCCCAGTTAAGTCCAATCCCAGAATCCTTTGTTTGCGGTAAGTGTCCAGCTGTAGGGTGACGGGAGAGGGTCGCTCTCACGGGCCTCTGGCCGACCTTAAACCCAAACACAATAGACGGGCATGGAGAATGCTGGGAAAGCTGGAAGAAGACATCTGGGCGGTGACCTCTGACCCTGAGGGGAAACTCCGTAACACGTACAAAGCCGAGGATGCGGCGGACAGGGCGACCGTGCATAAGTGCCAACAGAAGAAGGCCAATTATTGATTGGTGAACACAAACAAGATGCTAAAAGAAACTCTGGAATACTTCCGTGTCCAGTTTTAGGTTTCTGCATAAGTAAAAATATGTTGATTTCTCAACATAATAATGATTTCTCAAGTATGTTGAGGCTGACTCCTCATTTCAGATTAATCAAATGTACATGTCTAGTTGTTTTAAGCAGGTAATTTAGACTAGAATTTATGAAAGCTTATTTTTAAAAAAAAGGTAATTTCAACGTCTTTTTGCACAATTCTGTTTTTTTCCTCATAATTATGAGATGAAATGCAAGATATAAACTCAGAAGAACTCGCAGAAGAAAAAGCTTTATTAACCTGATATAAGCTTGCATTTCTGAGAAGAATTGTAAGACATAAACTCACAATTGCAAGAAAAAATATGCAAATTGTGGGAAATAAATGTACAAATCTGAGACAAAACCTCCAAACTGCGAGATATAAAGTCAGAATTGGGAGATACAAACTCAGAATTGCGAGAAAGAAATTCAAAATTGTGAGACAAACTCAGAGTTGCGAGATATAAAGTCAGAATTGTGAGAAATAAACTCAGAATTGCAAGATTTAAAGTCAGAATTGCGAGAAAGAAACTCAGAATTGCGAGAAAGAAATTCAGAATTGCGAGAAAGAAACTCAGAATTGTGAGAAAGAAACTCAGAATTGTGAGACAAACTCAGAGTTGCGAGATATAAAGTCAGAATTGCGAGAAAGAAACTCAGAATTGCGAGAAAGAAATTCAGAATTGCGAGAAAGAAACTCAGAATTGTGAGACAAACTCAGAGTTGCGAGATATAAAGTCAGAATTGCGAGATTTAAAGTCAGAATTGCGAGACAAACTCAGAATTGCGAGAAATAAACTCAGAATTGTGAGACAAACTCAGAATTGCGAGAAATAAACTCAGAATTGCGAGAAAGAAACTCAGAATTGTGAGACAAACTCAGAATTGCGAGAAATAAACTCAGAATTGCGAGAAAGAAACTCAGAATTGCGAGAAAGAAACTCAGAATTGTGAGACAAACTCAGAATTGTGAGACAAACTCAGAATTGCGAGAAATAAACTCAGAATTGCGAGAAAGAAACTCAGAATTGCGAGAAAGAAACTCAGAATTGTGAGACAAACTCAGAATTGTGAGACAAACTCAGAATTGCGAGAAATAAACTCAGAATTGCGAGAAAGAAACTCAGAATTGTGAGACAAACTCAGAATTGCGAGAAAGAAACTCAGAATTGTGAGACAAACTCAGAATTGTGAGACAAACTCAGAATTGCGAGAAATAACTTTCCTCAAAAAACTTAATTTCTTTGCGACTGAAGAAAGAAAGACATGAACATGTTGAATGACATGGGGGTGAGTAAATGATCAGCAAATAATGATTTTGGAAGTGTTGTAATCCTCTCAGTGAGGCTGAAGGCGCCGAGAGCTGCGTGTGTGTCACTCACTGAGTCCTGTGATGGAGTGCTGGTGGTCGTGTGGGGGCAGCTGGAGATCCGAGTCCTCTGATTGGCCGTCGGGGTGAAAGGACAGCTTGTATCCCTGGAGGACAGCGTCGCTGGGAGCCGGATGCCAGCGGACCGTCACTGAGGTGCAGTTCAGAGGTTCAAGCTCAAGGTTTGGAGCGGGAGGCACTGAAGGCACAAACAGACACATTAAATCAACTTCTGTACAGATGACAGAGTAAAAATACACCTGTATGTTTTCTGAGGAAAAACTGTCAGCCAGGCAAAAAATGACTAGTAATAGCGATGATTACATAACTTTCAAACACCACTAACAGCACTGCTACAACCCCTCACCATACATTTATGGCTAAAAAAAGTGAATTTAACATTCATAACATGACTTATTTTGGAGTGAAATTGAAGAATGGAGTTATAAAATTAAATAACCTATATTAAATATTAAATTAAATAAATAATTTCCCTGCCCAAATGACCTTGACTTCATCAGCAGAGAAAAAACGTTAACAAAATTATATATTTTTTTTCTGAATAACTTGTGTATAATAACTTTTTCAATTTTCATTTTAATTTCTTTTTTTGTGCTATTTTTATCCCTACGAACCTTTTATGAAATGTACATTGTATAAATACATTGCATAAAATACTTTTATATACTTTTTTTTTTCTAAATGAAGCTTTAAATACTACTGCTACATTGTGAATTTTAAGTTGTAATATTAAATAACTTACATTAAATATTAAATTATATTAATATTAAAGTTAATCCCATTTTCCCTGCCCAGACGACCTTAATTTTATCAGCAAAAATTGTTTACAAAATGATTATTACATTTTTTTTTTCAAATAACCCATAATTTTTGCTATTTTTAATTCCTTCGAACCTTTTATGATTATTTAGTAAACCAATTTGAATTATTTGCATGAATTGTGCTATAAATAAATAAAAACATCTAATAAATAAATTTGCCTTGCCTTGATAAATCACGCACAACAAAAACACAGAAATTTACTAAATGTTTACAAAAGTTATTTCTTTTAAATGCGAATGCTAAATGAGGACTTCACAGAATTCACAGCATCATTATGCAACATATTTCTGTGCTTTAAATCAATGTGACTTGACTTAGAGTTCAAACTTTCAGAACATTAGGTTGGAATCAATGTTTTTCAGCAATGTGATATCAGAGTTGTTCGTTGTCGTTGTTTCATCAGTAAGCAGATCATATTCAGCAGATCTGTTAACATATGCAACACCATATTTCCATCAGTAACACAGCAGTTCGCAGGTTTCCTACTTAAAGAATAAAACTTTCCCCATAACGCCCATATTCAATCCCAAAACTTTCTGTTTTCAACCAGACAAGTTCATGATGAGTTTGTATAAATGCAAATCACTCTCAGTCCCTCCAACTAAAGATAACAGAAAGATCCGGCAGAGCAAATATCCATCAGAAAAGTCTGAAAGAGAAAATAAAGGCCATTTAGGGGAGCCGTCACCTTCGTCTTTCTGAAACAGGTCTATTCTTTAGGCTGCCTAGAGCGATCCCTTTATTACCCGAAACTGAGCCGTCTCTCAACTTCTAACTGACAGCAGGGGTCAAGGGTCATCGGATAACAAACAGAATGCCGGAACAAAGCCGAGTCCTGAAAGCCAAATGCATCTGTCACGGTCTGAGCTGCCCACTTCAGCGGCTTACAGAGATTGCCGGACCTTTTCTGAAAGCAGCATTAAATAAAACTCAATTTCTCCAGAAGAAAATGAGAGTGGTGAGTTGACCATGCAGAACTCTCTGCCAGAATGCCAAAAAGTTGTGGCTGGTTGCTAGGTTGTTGCTATGCAGTTGCTAGGGAAGTCTAGATGGTTACATTTGCAACATTCTTAAAAATAAAGGTTCTTTATTGGTGTCCCAAGAAGAATTTTTAACAGCTATGGAACCTTTTCTTTCCATCAAAAGTTCTTGTGCAAAAAGGTTCTTTAGATTTTAACATAAACCAGAAGGAGAGGATAGAAGTTATATGGAGCCCCGCACATGACATGCAGACAAAGATGTAATTTCCACAAATTACGTTTTTTTTTTTAACTCATTTTAGTAAATTCGTGGTAACTGTTATAGTATGTTCCCTCGTTTCAAATGATAAAAACTAGAGAAAGAAGTAAGACGACGTGGCTTTGATTTGCTAAACCAAGGGAACTAATTAGTACAGCATGGCCACGTTTTACTAAAATGAGGAAATTAATTAGTATGAAATGGACGCGATTTACTAAAACTGGCAACAAATTAGTACTAATTGGCCACGATTAACTAAAACGAGGAATCAAATTAGCATGACATGGCCACAATTTACTAAAATGAGGGAACAAATTAGTATGACGTGGCCTTGATTTACTAAATCGAGGGAATTAATTATTACGATGTCGCTACGAAACAGCAGACAGGCTTATTGAAAATGAAATTTGGTTCTCTGCCAGTAGGAGGCGCTTTTGGAACATCAAAATATAACGGTTTCCCCAGAAACGGCTGTAAACAAAGCAGTGCTGTGCTCATGAACGCTACTTTATCAGATACATTTGAAATGCAATCGAAACTTTTGGGCCCCGGCCCAATTTAACCCCTAGTTATGAGCCAAATTAAGGTAGATTGCTCTCACCTGTGGCGCTGGATGTTTTGGGCGTGCGATGGGAGTTCCAGGCGGACGGTTGGCTCCAGCCCACTCGGGTCGACGCGGACATTCGGATCAAATAGATAGTGTCGGGCTGCAGACCCTGCAGAAGGTACTGGGTGCAGTTCTCACTCGGGACGGGCAGCTCGACAGAGATTACCTGCTCGTCCGTGGCCGTACGATAGGACAGACGGTACGCAGAAACACGTCCGCGGCTGAGTTTGGGAGGAAGCGGCTGCCAGGACACCAGGATGTCGCTGGGACTGCGACTCGTCAGGCTCAACTCAGGGGTACGGAGGGGCACTAGAGATCAAAAACACATTTTACGTGAAAGTGTTCTGGGAAATGTAACTTTTGGGAATCGTCTAAAACAGTGTTTCCCAACCTTTTTTCTGTCACGGCACAGTTTTGATAAGTAAAGAAAATCCCACGGCACACCACTAAGCATTAAAAAAAAAAGGTAGAAAGTGGGGAAAGTCTTTTTTTCCCAATAATTAAACAATGCATCGTCAGATTGTTATTGTCAATGTCAGATGAGATCTGTGTTTTGTCCATAATTAGAACGGCTGCATCTGAGGCAGTAAATTAATCGCATTACGTTTTCATCAATATACAGGTTATAAAGTTTATTGTAGCTATATGGGTGCTGAGTTTTTCTTGTTGTTTAATACATTTGGCCAAAATCTCATGATTTAAAAGATAAACCGCAATGCACAGGATATTTAAAACGAACAAAAATGCATTGGCTACAACTGGCAAATGTTTCTTCTCCACTCTTCAAACACACAAAAACATTAGCCTTTATAGACAGCGTTTCTTGAGTAAAGAAAACACTGTATTCTTATTCAGTCGTCAGTTGCAAAGAAGCTGACGTCTGTCTTCAAACTGTGCGTCGCTGCACGAATGATGGCGGGGGTGGAGTTATGAGGTTTGACAGACAATTTGATGATCCAATGGCGTTACAAGGTTTAGTCACAAGCTCTTTTGAATGCTTTTCATTGGTTAAATATTTATAAAACCTACAAAACAGACATAACAATGACCAATAGCACTGATTTAAAATAATAACGAATTTTTTATAATTTTCCATGGCACGCCCGACAACCTGTCACAGTGGTTGGAAAACACTGGTCTAAAACTCCACAGACTCACCATCCTCCAGCGTGTGCTGCGTGACCTGCTCCGACATGCGGCTGGCACCCATCGGCATGTAGGCAACGATATAAAACGTGTAGTTTCGCGCTGGTTCCAGATCGTCCACGATGTGGCTGGTCGTGTCATTCCCGATCACGGCCTGATACTCTTCGTTATTTAGTCCTGCGAGTATAGACTCTATAATCAGTGCCGTTTCTAATTCAGTCAATTAGAATTCTCCACAATATTGGAGACAGTTGAGATCTCACACTTTGATTGGTATCAAGTTAGATTACAGGCGCAGATTAGATTTGAGTTTTATAACCATTTTTAGCCACAATAGCAATGTTTTCTGGGAACAAAATCATGTATGCTTTAGTTGATGATTGGATGTTAAGATGTGGGGTGTGGCACTCAAAAGTGGATGTGGGTGAGTGTGAGCTTGAAGGGGCTGAGTTTAAGGCGGGACATTGGCTCTCTGCATCTGTTATTGACTGAATGTTGAAATGTGGGCGTGGCACTCAAAAGTGGAGGCAGATAAGCATACGCTTGAAGGGGCGGGGTTTAAGGCATAATTTGGTTCTATGCATCGGTTGTTGATTGGATATTGAAATGTGGATGTGGCACCCGAAAATGGAGGCAGATCTGAATGTGAGCAGCTTGCAGTAGACGGAGTTTAAGCTGACTAAATGATTGGAGAAGTCCTGCATACGTCACCAAAGAGAAATCTCTTATTATGAAGATATTATGAGGTCAAAATAAAATAAGTTTGATAAATAAAACATATGCATGTATGAATTGTTCATAATAAGATCTATAACATGCATTTAGAAAATAGACTTGTGATGACTTTCAACAGCAAAATTTACTCTGTCAACCAGTATCTGGTTGAAAGTGGATAACAACTAGACATAATCAGCTGGGAACTTTATGCCAGTTTCAAACACTTACCCTCAGACTTCATGTAGTGTATAGAGTAGGCGATGACTTTATGTGCATTGTACTGCGGTCTCTCCCAAGCGAGTAAGATGGCGGAGCTCGAGATGGTTTCAGCATGGATGTTACGCGGTGCGCTGGGACGGTCTTCCGAAAGCACCACGATGAGACGAGACATGGACACAACCGAACCTTGAGAGTTCTCCGCTTGGCACTGGTAAAAGGCGTCGTCTTCCGGAATAATCTGGGTTATCACCAGTTTACTGGCACACAGTGAAGAGACATATGTCAGTATTACACAGATTATGACGTTTGGTAGAGGTTTACTGGTGGTATTTGTCTGTACGTACTTGTTGTACATCTTGGTGCGTCCATTGGAGTGGATCACTTGACCGTTCTTTAACCAGGTGATTCGGGGAGCAGGTGTCCCTTCGGCTTGACAGCTGAAACGGGCCGTACCAGCTCTGGGTCGGGTCTGACTCTCTGGTTTCTCTACTAGAGTCGGCGGAACTGCAAAAAATGAGTGAAAATGCAGTGAGAACAAAGATTTCAGGACTGTCCAAGAACGATAACTATAAATACAAATAAAAGATGTCGTTGCAATTACTTTCGAAACATTGATAGCCGATCAGAATCCATCTGACTTGCTCAAGCAGCAAACGACAGAACTGCAGCACGCTCTTACAATATAAAGAAGTTTATTGTGAGTTGCTGTGGAAACTAATATGGTTATCTTTATAGCTGTCGCTATAGTTATGTTATTGGTGAAAATATAGTTATTGTTCTTTGTGTGAATGGCAAAATAGTTAGTATCGTTAATGTTATTGTTCTTGGTGTGAACACTAATATAGTTATTGCTCTTGGTTTGAACGCTAGTATAGTTATCGGTAAAGTTATCATTCTTGATGTGAAAGCCAGTATAGTTATCGTAAATTTATTGTTCTTGATGTGAATGCTAATATAGTTATCGTTAATGTTATTGTTCTTATTTGCTAATATAGATATCAGTAAAGTTAACGTTTTTGATGTGAATGCTAATATAGTTATCGGTAGAGTTAACATTCTTGGTGTGAACACTAATATAGTTATCGTTAATGTTATTGTTCTTATTTGCTAATACAGATATCAGTAAAGTTATCGTTCTTGATGTGAATGCTAATATAGTTATCGGTAGAGTTAACATTCTTGGTGTGAATGCTAATATAGTTATCGTTAATGTTACTATTCTTAATGTGAACGATAATATAGTTATCGGTAGAGTTAACATTCTTGGTGTGAATGCTAATATAGTTATCGTTAATGTTGTTGTTCTTAATCGCTAATATAGATATCAGTAAAGTTATCGTTATTGATGTGAATGCTAATATAGTTATCGGTAAAGTTATCATTCTTGATGTGAACACTAATATTGTTATCGTTAATGTTACTATTCTTAATGTGAACGATAATATAGTTATCGGTAAAGTTAACATTCTTGGTGTGAACACTAATATTGTTATCGTTAATGTTACTATTCTTAATGTGAACGATAATATAGTTATCTGTAAAGTTAAGATTCTTGATGTGAACACTAATATTGTTATCGTTAATGTTACTATTCTTAATGTGAACGATAATATAGTTATCGGTAGAGTTAACATTCTTGGTGTGAATGCTAATATAGTTATCGTTAATGTTGTTGTTCTTAATCGCTAATATAGATATCAGTAAAGTTATCGTTATTGATGTGAATGCTAATATAGTTATCGGTAAAGTTATCATTCTTGATGTGAACACTAATATTGTTATCGTTAATGTTACTATTCTTAATGTGAACGATAATATAGTTATCTGTAAAGTTAACATTCTTGATGTGAACACTAATATTGTTATCGCTAATGTTACTATTCTTAATGTGAACGATAATATAGTTATCGGTAGAGTTAACTTTCTTGGTGTGAACACTAATATTGTTATCGTTAATGTTACTATTCTTAATGTGAACGATAATATAGTTATCTGTAAAGTTAACATTCTTGATGTGAACACTAATATTGTTATCGTTAATGTTACTATTCTTAATGTGAACGATAATATAGTTATCGGTAGAGTTAACTTTCTTGGTGTGAACACTAATATTGTTATTGTTAATGTTACTATTCTTAATGTGAACGATAATATAGTTATCGGTAAAGTTAACATTCTTGGTGTGAACACTAATATTGTTATCGTTAATGTTACTATTCTTAATGTGAACGATAATATAGTTATCTGTAAAGTTAACATTCTTGATGTGAACACTACTAGTCATTAATGTTTTCATTCTTGATGTAAACGCTAATATAGTAATCGGTAGAGTTAACATTCTTGGTGTGAACACTAACGTAGTTATCGTTATGTTTCTATTCTTGATGTAAACGCTAATATGGTTATCGGTAAAGTGTAAACACTAATATAGCTATTGTTATTGGTGTGAATGTTAGTATAGTTATCGTTTTTGGTGTACAGAGCCCTTGAGAACTGTTTATGACGCTTCGGTTCCAACAAACATCTCTTACCGAGTACGGTGAGGTTTCCGGCCGCTATGGTGTAGTTGCGTGTTCCCGGTGTCGTCGCCCTGCACAGGTACGTGCCGCTGTGATGAGCTTTAACGGCAGAGATGATCAGGTTCCCGTTTCCCAGCACTCTGGCCCCGGACACGTCTATGGGTTTAGAGTCGGCCCGGCTCCAGGACACAAGCGGCCGAGGGTTTCCCTCCGCCAAACACTCCAGAACCACAGACTGACGCAGCCCGGCGCTGATGTTCTGCGGTCCTGCTATGATGTGTGGTTTCATGAGAGGCCTCGGACCCGACGCTGGACAGAGAACAGGGAAGATTCAGTGGCAAGCTACTGCTTCCTTTATTCCAGAAATGGATCTAGTAATGATCACCGTTCATCCTCACACAAACACAGACCGACCTGGGATGATGGTCAGCTCGGCCTCTCGGCTCCTGACTCGACTGGCCATGTTTGTTGCTAAGCAGCGATAATTCCCAGCATCCCTCATTGTCACATCGCGGATCTGCAGCACTCCATTTGGCAAAACAGTGATTCTGAAACAAGCAAAAGTACATTTAAAATTAAACACCTTACTTGGTAACTCAAAATGAGGGCTTTCAGCATGTAATTTATTTGGCATATTTTGGATTTTTAATTGCACACCTGTCTGAATCCAGAGGTAGAGATCTTTGGTTGAGTTCCCAGCTGATGACCGCTGATGCACTGACGGCACAGGAGAATCTGGCCACAGAGCCCAGCGTGACTTCAGCATGGACCGGGTGGGTAATGAACAGCAGGACATCTGTAAAAGTCAGTGGAAGAGAGAGAAATCATTAACAAAGTTTTGCATGTCCAAAATCAACATTGCATCATTTTATATGTCCATGTGACATATTTCTGAGTGAAAAAAAAAAAAAAAGATATAAATGGTTCACAACAGGATCATTATAGTTAAAAAAAAAAAAATTAAAAAATCAAAATAAAATACATTTTAACTAAAAATAAAATATAAAAAGTGTATCCTTATTCTATTTCAGCTATTTGCAAAAGAAACATTTCAAATTTTCATTTAGTTTAACTTGATGTATTAAAATGAGTAAAACTAAAACTGAAATAAAATTAATAAAAAATATATAGACACGTGTAAAGAAAAAACAACGTAAAAATGAAAACACTCAACAGTTACTAAAACTTTAACAGAAATTAAAATGAAAACAGAAAATGTAAAAATAAAAACTAATTCAAAATATGAATAAAACCTATAATAGTATCTCATTGATACTCAAATAAACAATTAAAAAATTATATACATATATATATATATATATATTTTTTTTTTTTACTTGAAATAAAATAAACTTAAATGAACAAAAAAAACTAAAAAATAATATATATATATATATATATATATATATATATATATATATATATATATATATATTTCAGCTAATTGTCAAGACAACTTTTCTCATTTTCATTTAGTTTAACTTGATGTATAAATAAAATAAATATAAAATAAAAATGAATAAAAACTACATAAAAATAAAACATTTACAAAAACCAAAATTAAAATGAAAACAGAAAGAATTACAGAAAAAACACTGGTTCACAAACATGTATAAATGAAATAGAGCCAATATAGAATTTAATATACATCTAATTTGTTATTATATTTATTGTTTATAAAGAGACTAGCAGTTTTTTGGTACAACATCAACAGCAAATAGTGAAAGTTCTTGGCTTTCCTTCAAAATCAATATAAATCCCTTCAAAACTAATCAGTTTACAGACACAGACGAATCCGCCATAATCAATAATGAGGTCTGAAAGAGGAGTAAACGCAAACCAATAACACAAGACGATCTGACCGTCCTCCCTTACTTGCTCTATCAGTTTCCTACATATTAAACACACAGCAGCCAGCGAGATGCTGTCGCCAATAAACTTGAGGGTTAAGCCATGAAATCAGACAAGAAATGAAATGATTTCCCATTTAGCTGTGTTTATATGAAGCTTACAGCATAGAGCACTCAGACAGATCTTAACCGTGATTGGCTGTCTCTTAAGGGCCAGAGTGCACAGTAGCCAATAATAAACAGCTGCTCTAATCAATGAATCAATGGACCAATGACAGTGAATAACGACTCTTTATAGATCAGTGAGAATCAATGACACTCGTCTGAAACGAGTTTGTCTATATGCATGCTACTGTAGGCAATGCACAGACTTATAATGCAGCTTATAAAGTGTAAAATGAGGTTTGAAACCCCTGAATGAATGAAACGAGCAGCACATATCAGTACACAGATCACACGTCTGTTTCTTCACCATTTTCACAAGCAGCACTAGGACAACGGTAGGATTTTTCCACATTTTTAAAAACAACAACATAAAGACTCGTTGGTTCGAGGGACACCAGCCCCTCATTTTACCCATAAGCCACTGGGTTTCCCCCCCCATCGTGTTCCAGAATGCTCTAAAGACAATCAATGAAAGTTCATCTGCTGGTAAAGTCCTGCACGTCGCTGGTGTTCAGTGAAGATGAAGGGAATTAAAAAGCTCCTTTATTTACACGCGAGGATTAATTACCGCTAACTGCCAATCAAATAACTGCCTTTAGAGTGTGCAAACGGTTCAAAACAAATGAATAAATCACCATTAATTGTTAATCAAATAATATGCATGCATCATTCAAAATGAACAAATTAAACAATAAATCCTAAAAAATAAAATTAAAAAAATTCATATACTTGACATATACTTGTGAACAAATTAAACATTTATTTTGCAAAAAAGGAGAAATCTTAAGAAAATTAATAACCATTAACTGTTAAACAAATAATGTAGCGACACAATTCAAAATAACCAAATGAAACATTTACTTTCAGCAGAAAAATACAAAAAAAGAAAAATCCTATGAGAATTAAATAAAAATAAAATATTAAAATTCCCTTTATAGTGATATGGTTCAAAATTGCCTTTACTTACTCATGAACAAACATTTATTTTGCACAGAAAAATACACAAAAAAAGAACAAACAAATTAATGAAGGAAAAAAGGAACAAATAAATGACAGGAAAAGTCCTAAAAAAAGATAAATAATTACCACTAACTGACAATCTGCCGTTCTCTCATGGTAAATAAAATAGATAAAAAAGGGGAAAAGTCCAAATAAATAAATAAAAATCAGTGTAGCCTGTGCAGGTTTCAATTTCTACACTAAAATATATATTATATACATATTTCTACACTACTATATATATGTTTTATTTATTTTTTGTCGTTTTCAAGTACAAATATCTAAACATCCTTAAATCAAAAATACAAGCAAAATTTTTTCTGACAAATGTTTTCGGAAAGTAAGATTTTTTTTCTGACCCCACTGGCAGATATTTGCTCTTATTTTAAGCATAAAATCTGATAATGGCTCTTTACCTTTCAAGTTTAGACATTTGTACTGGAAAATAAGACAAAAATAGAAAATCATTTTTGCAGCGTATTACTTTGTTGACTTAAATACACACACCTTCAGTAGTTTTTTTTTTAAACCGCCGATATTACTTTAAAGATTGTATCTACAGACGTTAAGCTACACTGGTTACACAGCTGTTGTTGTTCAGAGAAGGAAAGTTCAGATATCTGATATCCAAACCTTCAAAGAGATGACAGTATTTAAAGAAAGACAAAAAATAAGTGTAAAACCATCATTAAAGTTCAAAATATGTCATGGTACTGCGCTAGTAAATACTGCGGTAGTGTTTTATTAATATGTGGTGAAAGCAGTGAAATCAACACAAAAGCCAAGCCCTCAGTATTAAATCAGGCCTCTTCAGTGTGTGTGTGTGTGTGTGTGTGTGTGTGTGTGTGTGTGTGTGTGTGTGTGTGTGTGTGTGTGTGTGTGTGTGTGTGTGTGTGTGTGTGTGTGTGTGTGTGTGTCTGGTCAGCTGGGTTGTAAAGTCCAGATCAATGCCTAGGTCAAACAGCACAAAGGTGTCCTGCCAAAGGTCACAGGTCAGTCAAGTCCGTCTGTCCACCCAATTCCAGTCAGAGACTCTGATTAAATGCGTTTAGGATGCAAACGGACAGTGATTTCATGCAATTTATACAAAGATTGTAATAATGCTGTTAAAATACCAACAAAATAGAAAGACAAATCTAACATTTAACTTTGAGATGAAAGAGTTTGATGCCATTTTTAGTGTGAAATGAGGAATATAGACAATAAATGGAACTATATGGGTGAATATTAACCTGTTAATAAATGATATATTTCATCCAAATGTTTATTTATTTTTTGCATTTAACATCATTTGATTATTAAGTATGATTAAAGCTTTACAATAGCAAGAATTGAGTGCGTAATGTGTTTAATTTGTATTAAAATGCAAAAACAAGCCTTGTCAAATGTGCATGTTTTCATTACATTTACAAATATTAGACTACATTAAGTTTTATATTTGTATCATTGAGATACTATTAGGCCTATATTTTTTATTAATATTTCGAATATTTTTATTTTTCTATTTTAATTTTAATTTGTATTTTTTAAAGTCTATGTTTTATTTATTTAAGTTATTTTAGTATCTCACATTAAACCAAATGAAATGTTGCCTTGGCAACCAGCTGAAATAAAATGTGTTTTTAATTCATTTAAAGTTTATTTTATGTCAATCAAAGTAAATGTTTTTGTGGTTTTGGTTTTAGTTAACTATATATAACCCTGGTTTTATTTCTATGCAACTTTGATTTTTTTTTCTTGGCATGTGTTTTGAATTGTTATTTTCTGACTTTCGACTTGTATTTCACTTGAACTTGATCTTAAATAAATGCATTATTTCATCTGAGAGAGAGAGAAACCACAGACAAAAACCAAGATCTCTCATCCAACTACCGACGAGATCAACATTACTAAGTTGTTCCCTGAAAAGCACTTTTCAACTGTTGTTCGTCTCGATCTCTCATTAACCCCTCCAGCGCCTGACGGCTCAAACAAACCCCGGCTGCTGCTCTATTGACCAACATTAGTGAATGGATCTCATGCTTCAGTCAGGCCAGAATAAAGCCTATCCCACAACCCCTGTGACCTCTGACCTCTCCCATCGGCCTTTGGACAGACGGCCGGTGAGGCAAACCTTAACCCTTCACATGCTGGCTTACCAAGGACATCTTGGGTATATAGTTAGTTATTTTGTTCAGTAGACTTTGCTGAATTATGTATATGATTTATAATTCAGCAATGAAAATGATTTGTCCTTTTAACAAATAACTAAAGGTTGACCAAAATTATTATTATTATTATGTTCCCCACAGCTAATGCAAATAACAGTATCTAGCGAGCAGATATTTGTATTTTATTTGAACAGTTACTGATTTATGCTGTTTTTTGATTTTATTAGTTAGTGGTTTATGCTTGTAATAATAACGATCATTTCAAAAATAGTAATGCCTGATTAATTGCATTGGCTGATATATTAGACCATATAATAATATCTATTAATAATATATGATATCAGCTAATTACATAATTACTGATATATATATATATATATATCAGATTATTATATTATATTATATTATTTGAGTTATTACCAGGTGTTGCTGATCAATTGAAATTCAATTGAATTTTTATGTAATAATACCTGATTAATTGCATTGCCCAATAGTGCTACAACTCAGATATTATATTTTTATTAATATTCTGAATAAATTTTTATTTTTGTATTTTAATTTTTTTTATTGTATTAATTTAATTTAATTTAATTTAATTTAATTTAATTTAATTTAATTTAATTTTAGTTAGTTAAGTTTTAGTAATTTTCTTGGGTTTTTGATTTTTTTTTTTTTTTTTTTAATATGTCTATATAGTTTTTAATTCATTTTTATTTTAGGTTTAGTTTTAGTTATTTTAGTACACAAAGTTAAACTAAATGAAAATTAGAAATGCTGCCTTGGCAACTAGCTGAGATAAAAATAGTTTAAATTAAGTTTTTTTGATATTTTATTATTATTATTATTATTATTAATATTTAATTTTTAGTATATTTTTAAATTAAAAAAATATATTTTATTTTATATTTTTAAATATTTTTATATTTTATCATTATTATTATTATTTTTATGGTTTTAGTTTTAGTTATTATAATAATGGCTGATCTATGTGTAATGTAAACCCAACCCCAAACCTCACATGACCATCGATATCTTCCCCATCAGAGGTTTCTCCCTCTCGTCTCTGATCCAGGAGCGTACGGAGCAGCGCTCAGCTGAGCTTGAACTGCTCTGGTCTCTTTGTGAAGGTCAGGCCTGAGCCAGTTCAATAGGCACAGCTGTTTCTCTGTCCACAGGTTCATGGCTGAACAAATGTCCCACAGCAGAGCCTTTTCTGCCCCCATCAGAGGGCAGCCGGGGCCACGCGGGACAAAAGACGCCAGCCATTAGCCTTTAACAGATTCCTGCGAGTAACTGACCAGGAAACAATCGCATTGCCAATGACGCAGCTGAAGCTCTAGCATGAGCGAGCATGAAATCTGCTTGTGCATGAGTCAGATTTTCAGCTCTTTTGCTGAAGATCATTCAATAGTTTACCCCTATAAGGTATTAAGACTTTCTATTATAGACATATAATGAAAGAAACATCACATAACAATAGTTCAATCATCAATGCAGTTCATTTCTTATTCAAAGGTTTACATGTATAAGGCCCATACTGAACATGTGGCCTTTATCAACATTTCTACTTTGATTTTGGAAGAAAAATCAGCAGAATTGGGGATTATAAAAGATAAATGTTTTATTTGATGCCATTTTATTGCTTGTGCCTGAGTCAGAGCACATCTTTATGAATATTATTTAATACTTTCCCCCCTTATAAGGCATTAAAACTTTCTATTATAGCCGTCTAGAGACAGAAACATAATACAACTATAGTTAAATCACTCATATTCAATTCAGATCTTTACATGTATAAGGCCCAGACTGAACATGTGCCTTTTTTCCAAATTTTCGATTTTAAGAGAAAAATCAGCAGAATTTGGGATGTAAATATGACTTTTCAAAGTTGAACATAGATGTTTGGAGCAAGTTCATGCTATTCCAGTCTCTCTACTTCAAAATTTCACATTTAATTCAATGTTACTTGTAGTTTGTGAAATTTACTAGCAATTTCTGAGTGAAAATGAAGATTGTGACATTATTTGATCATTAAAGTATAATTATAAAATGCACTTGATGTGCAACTTATTATTTTTTATTAAAATAATGTCACAACGCAAAACTAGGCCTCATGTTCTTGAAACTAAATATAATATCTTAATTTTTTCTTTTGGTTTTGGGCTTGTTGTGCATGTTTTTGTCCGCATACGGCCTGTTTTCTCCATTTAAAACAGAGGCAGAGTTTTCTGCTCACGTACCTGAGATTGTGAGACGGGATCTTTGGCTCAGGACGGCTCCGTATCTGTTCTGTGCGAGACACTGGTAGAAGCCCTCGTCTGATTGCGCTGAGCTGGAGATGCAGAGCGAGCCGTTGGACAGGACTCGAACCCGGCCGCTCTCGTGAAGCGGGACGCCGTTCTTCCTCCATCGCACGCCGAGGGGCGACTCGCCTTGAGCCTGACAGTCCAAAATAACTCGCTCACCGCCAGACGCCGTCACGTCCTTGGGCTCGATGGTGAAGGACAACTCACTAAAGCTAAAAACACCTGCAGGAGAGGAGAGGAGAATTAAAACCTTTATCAGACAATACAACACACGGGTCAAGCGAGGCTCTGAATAGATCTAATCTATTTAGTCACGGTCAACTGAGAGAGAAGAATCATCCTGCTGGACACTGATGCATTTTCATTCTATTCTTCATGAATTTGGCTGTTTTTAAACAATAAAAAGTGAAATGGGCCATGTGTTGCTGTGTTAAGAAGCTATTTATACCTGATCTGAACCTTGAAATGGATTCTGTTGTTGCATCTTAATGTAGTCAGGTTGATTCAATCATATTAAGTCATGTTTTTACAACTGGTTTGATTCATGACACCCACTAAAATAAAATAAAATAATAAAAATACTGACTAAACCATTTAAAAGGTATGTGTTTTTATTATTATTATTATTATTTTATTTTTATTTGTTTATTTTATTCAGGTACCTTCACAAAAATAAAATAAATTAAAAATACAAATAATATTGGAATCATTAAGGGTGTAGGCTAACAACATAAATACTGGCTAAACCACTTTAAAAGTGTGTTTATTATTATTATTATTCAGGTGCCCTCACACAAATAAAAATAAAATAAAAATGCTAATAATATTTTAATAATTCAGGGTGTAATAAAATAAATAAAAAAATACTGGCTAAACGACTTAAAAAGTGTTTTTATTTTTTATTTTCCCCAGGTGCCCTCACGAAAATAAAACTAAAATATAAATACTAATAATATTTTAATCATTCAGGGTGTAAAAAAAAAAAAAAAAAAAAACTGGCTAAACCACTTTAAAAGTGTTTTTATTATTATTATTATTATTATTCAGGTGCCCTCACATAAATAAAAATAAAATAAAAATACTAATAATATTTTAATCATTCGGGGTGTAATAAAATAAAAAAAAATACTGGTTAAACCACTTAAAAAGTATTTTTATTATTATTATTATTATTATTTTAATTCAGGTGCCCTCATAATAATAAAAATAAAATAAAAATACTACTAATAATTTAATAATTCAGGGTGTAATAAAATAAAAAATACTGGCTAAACCACTTAAAAAGTGTCTTTATTATTATTATTATTATTATTTTTAATTCAGGTGCCCTCATAAAAATCAAAATAAAATAAAAATACTACTAATAATTTAATAATTCAGGGTGTAATAAAATAAAAATACTGGCTAAACCACTTAAAAAGTGTTAATCATTCATTCATTCATTCAGGTACATTCACAAAAAAGTAAGTAAGTAAGCACAAAGCTTATTAAACTTTCTACCCCCCCCCACCCCCCCACCAATATATATATAGGTAGGCCATATCGTTAAAAACGGTAATTTTTACTAGTATCCAAACTCAAACACCGCTCTGACTGTCGTAAATGCTCAGCTTCTGATAATATATTCACTTAAAAGTTAAATTCCCATCTAAATAATCTAACAATGACTGAAAACAGTCTAATAATCCCATCTGGATGAAGCTGAGGTGTCGTTTAGCGACAGTAAACGATCAGATTCTCTCGGTCGGAACCTGGAGACCTCCAGCCTTTACGCACGAGATTCCCGTCAAATATATACGTAAATATAGCACGTCTTACCTGTAAACGACAAAACCCAGAGTAAAATCAGCAACCGCTGATGTGTTTTCCATTTCACGGACCCCATTTATCGGCGCTTCCCAGTCATTCCGTGCGTAAAATCCGCGCGCGTCCGGAGCGCGTCTCGCCTCTCCGAGGATCCGATCACTGACTGAAGCTGAAGCTCGCGCTGCCCACGTCACACGTCACTCAAGCCCCGCCCTCGTTGCATATTCACGTCTCATTACACGTTCAGGATTGTGCAACACTGTCATCACTTATCATGGTGTCCACCTGTAATATCATCAGTCTGCATCTATGAATTTAGTATAAGTTTGCATAGTTCCAGCAAATTCGTGATCGAAAGCCTTAACTTTTTTTAACAAATTTTTTATTTGTCAAATGTGCAACAACATCCAAACAGCAGTAGCTAAATATAGAAATAACATGAGGGAATAAATAACTATAAAAGAAACGAAAGATGCATGAATAAATAAATACATAGTTAAAATAGTACAAAAATAAATTCAAGACTAAATTTAATTTTAAAAAAAAAGTATTTGTTATTTTCTTATAGCAAGTCATTTATTGGCTTTATTTATTTTTCTATACATTTTTTTTCATTTTATACAACATAACTGATGCACGTTTAGCAAACTAACAAATGAATATATATATATATATATATATATATATATATATATATGTGTGTGTGTGTGTGTGTGTGTATACATATATATATATATATATATATATATATATATATATATATACATACACACACACACACACATATATATATACATACACACACACACACACACACACACACACACACACACACATATATATATATATATATTTAGCTAAACAAAGGTTCCTCTTTTATTTTGCCATAAATGTACTTTTCTGAAAGTTAATCAAATATTAGTTGTTTAAAATGCATGCAGGCATATTAAGAGTCAATACATCAGGACATGTGCTTATTGATCCTGCGAGCAGCTGCACACCCTTCACCCTCATCAGACCCCCGCTGGACAATAGGAAAGATCAGCTGACACACTCGCTTTCTGTTTACACGCATTATTATTATTATTATTATATCAGAGGACAAGATGGGCATGTGTATTCTCACTTTAACTGAACTACTATTTATTTTTTAAAAAAAGTTTTTTTTTTTTTTTTCAATATAATTTTAGTTTTTTTTGTTAACCTGAATGAACTGAATGAAAATGTTAAATGTTGCCTTGGTAACTAGCTGAAATGAAATCATTTTTCACAATATTTTGAATTACTTGTTATTAATATATTTTCCAAATCCATTATAATTGTAGTTTACATTTTAGTATTTTTGTTATTTATTTATTATTATTATTATATTTGTAATTTTTTTTACTTCATTTTTAGTTTGAGTTATTAGAGTACATTAATTTAAACTAAATGAAAATGTGAAATGTTCCTTTGGCAACCAAATGCAATTAAAATAAGTTTTTTTCCAGTTATTTAGTTTTTCAGTTAACATTTATGTTTTTTATATAATAAAAAATGACAATATTTTGAGTACTTTTTGATTTTTATATTTTGCATTTTTTTTGTAATTTTATTTTTTGCCATTTTCATCTTTTTTCTTATTTATATACAGTTTTTCTTCATTTTTATTTATGAAAATGAGAAATGTTGCCTTGGCCATACAAAATATTAATTTTATACCAGTTAATATTTATTTAAAAAAAAAAAAACGAAGTTTTAGTTTGTTAACTATAATAACTCTGCTGCACTTAAATATGACTATAGCAGAAAATATTCATGTTTTAATAGTGATTTCAATACATTTCACATCACGTCGTTATAAAACTCTATGATGTGAAGGATCAGAACATAAAGCTCAGCAGATGATGCACGTGTGTGTGTTTGTGTGCTCAATTTAATCAGTTATTGATCAGTGACGATCGCTGATTGATTATGTCTTCTCTCACAATAACACAAGACAAGTTATGCTGGAATATCATATTTGTGTTATAAAACAGCTCCTGCTATAGTTTTCTGAGCCGGTCAGTCGCTCGACAGCAGGCTGTGGATCAATAGGGCTGAAGTCATTAGCATTGTGTGAATGTGTGTGGGGTCATGGGAAAGAGGCACGACACCGACCGCCCTGCTCTCATTGGTCAGAGCCACGGCCAGGGAGAACCCCCATCTCCACAACCTCCGATCTTTGACCTCTGGCTTGGGCAGAATGACCTCTATCCCCCCCGAAAGCACATATGATCGAATATGCAGAAGAGCATTTATTATCAACGCTGTTTGATACGTCAGGAATCTGTGCTGTTAGTGATTTGAACAACTACATATTCACAAGACAATGTTATTTTAGTATCACTGAGATACTAATTTAGTTTTATTAATAGTTTGAAGTAGTTATTTTTTATATTTTATTTTTGTTTAAAGTTTAGTAATTTTGTTTGTTTGTCACTTGCATTCGTTTGACTTTTTAAAATGTCTAAATAGTTTTTATCCATTAGATTAATTAATAATTGATTACGTTAAAAATGAGAAATGTTTCTTTAGCAAATAGTTTTTGCTTGTTTTATTTTAAGTTTTGAGCCTGTTTATTGTATAGGGAGAAAATTATTATGTGTTTTATGAGTTGTTTTATATTATCAATATTATATTACTGCATAACTTGTCTTAAATACTGAGAAAGACCAAACCCTTAACAAACAGTAAAAGACATAATCAGTGATCTTCTCAAATCAATAAGTGATTTAAATACCCCCCCCCACAGACATACTTTTATATATATATATATATATATATATATACTATAAGTATATAAAAATAATAATAATTATTATTATTGTCAAATGTCATATAATTTATATCATTTTCCAATATTTTCAAGAAATAAATTAAAACTTCGTTTAAAGTGCTGGGTGCAGATAATATCAAGTTATTACTATTAATATCATCAACTAATCGTTAAGTGCTTTGCTCGATCATATCATACATACAATAAAATTACATATTTTATGCAGTGTATGCAGATTTTTGAGCAGCATATTGAATACATATGAAGGCACTGGTTAAACCAACAACTTTTTTTAACAATATTGAGTTTAAACAAATAATAATAGTGATAATAAACTTTATTTTATACAGCGCCCTTAAAAGAGCTAAATCAAACAAAAAAGAAACAACTAAAAGTCATATAAAAGTTTTAAAATATTTGCATATTTTTATTTAAAATTTCATAGTGAAAATTTATAGATTTAAATTGTTGATTTGTTAAGGGTTGATGAGATTGCATTGAGAGAGTCATGCATGATATGACCTCATGACCTTATGTTTTTTTTTTTTTGTGCTGCAGTGTCAATATGAACCAACAGAGGGCGCAGTTAAGCTCAAACTGGACAAACACACTCCAGACAACACAAGTGTTGTTTAAAAAATGTTTATTGGCTTTTAAAACCACTTAAAAAAATCTCACCTGTGAGTACTTTCCATTGGAAAAAAAAGAAAATAAAACAAACAAAACATCGCTGAAACGCTTCTGCAATATTAACAAGCTACTGTCCACATAGAGCAGATAAACCAGCACATCAGAGGCTCAAATCTACAGATCCGAATGGACAGACAGAATGAACATGTTTTCTACCAGACCGACCTGACAAACGACATCTGCGGCGTCAAACCCTGTGTATCAAAAGAGGACTGGAGTCTTACTGGTAAAATAAAAAACGGTTATTAATCAGTGCCTTAATAAACGCCAGAACATAAAAAATATTTACAGCTTTCTTCACATAGGCATTTTTATATCTATATATATATAAAAAAGAAAATTGAAGATATATTCAAAACGAAAAACAAGAACAACATTCATGAACAAAAAAGGACTTATTTTAACTTAGTAAACATCGTAAAATGCATATAGCTTCTGAAGAACTACTTTTGTCCCCTCTCGTCCGGTTTTGATTGGCTAAAGGAGTGGTCACAACAAATACTACCATAGATAGCTTAACATACATGCGCACATACAGTCATTTTATAACATGGTAAAGCATGTTGGCTTTTTTATTTTTTAAAACTCGCTGTCATTTTTAAATCTCGTATTTTTTTATATTTTCTTCTCAGGTAAGAGAAGTCGTATAACACGGATCTCATTGAGATTAGAGCTCATTGCTACACAAGGCAATTATTCATTGTCGTTTTTGAGCATGAGTGAGTAATTCCCCTATTTATTGTCATTAGAAGAAAAACAACGCGGGCACCAATTGTTGTTTGTCGACGGAAAAAGAAACGCAACTTTTAGTGCAATAAGATGAACGTTTTCAAACCATTTCCAGTGTCTGCTCCTTTGATTCGTCTCTGCACACAACACTTAGCTATGTCACGATTAAATTAACTTTATATTTAAGTCTTATCTAATTTCTTTTTTTTTCTTGATAAATCCATGCTATTATATCCTCTCTTCATTTACACATCACATCTGCGTAGGCAGGAACCAATAAACTCCTAAGAAAAATGGTACATTAGCAAGTTACAGACCCAACATTTACTAGCACATCACAGGAAGCCAGAAACGTAACAAGCGAAATATCGTGCTGGCTATGGACTCGTTATGATCAGCGTTTTCTTCTTAAGGGCACTCGAATCTACCTACAAATCATCACCATTAGCATCTTGATAAAATGGAAATCTCATGATGACAACTATGTCCTTTTTACAAATGTCGCACTACTAGCCTAGAAACGTAGCCTTCGTGAACTTGTACAACATGCTCCCCATCTATACATCCGCCATTTACATAATTTACACAAATACGAATTCACTTACTGTAAAAACGAACTAAAACAGTCAAGATCCCTTTTAGATGACGGGCGACTGACGATGGAAACCTCAACGGATCGCAATCTCATGTTCTTCCTCAGCTGCTCTTTGGTATGGAGTTAAGGCTGGAGAAACTACACAGGTTTGCCTGTTGATCTCGAGTTGGTAAGAATATCTAGCCATCACCATACCATCATCACTACCAGTTTGAAATGATGTGCTAAAAAGCCTACGAAATGGCTAGCAACCATCTGAACATGGAGAACTGCTAATTCACGACAAGTGCACCAAGTTCGTTCTTTTAAGAAATTCTTGAATTCTGCCTTTAATGAGATGGAATAAGGCCGTAGACTCTGGAAATAAGGCAGACGAGTCTTATCTTCCCATTTTTCTGGAATAAAACAAACCAAAAGTCTCATCCCTCCCCAACAGTTTGGATTTAACAGTACAAGTATTATGGCCTTAATTACCTTTTTCCTCCAAAATGTGTAAAATCACTTTGACAGAACAAATGACGGCTGATGAAAAGTACAGTAAATGTGATTCTTTAAGTCAGCACCAAGTAGCACCTAAGATCTTTGCAGTTCATTGAACTGACTGATTTACGATATGTCGATGTGTTATTTCACCTCTGCTGTACTTACTGTATTTGGGGGCACTCTTTTGCAATCTTTTGGTCTCCTATCAAACTCGCAAAGCCACATTATAGGGTGCTTAGACAACTGTCTAGAGAGGGTGTTTCCCCAAAGTCAACGATTCGTCACTTGGAATATTGCATTTCGTTGAAATACAAGAGCAAATTTTGCATGCAGGTTCTCAATATCCACTATGGTTTTAGAGGAAGGAAATATATAAAAGGGATATGCTTGTGCACCAGGTGATGTCTCATTATACTGAATGTACTTTACTACCAGCAGGAACCAGAGGAAATATCTGACCGTCCACTATAAATTACTTCTGAATGGGGAGAAATGACTGGAATGATCCATGAAATCATACAACAAGAATACAAACAAAACAACTGTAAAAAATTCAGATATAGCACATGCCTGTAAGAGATTTACTTCAGGCTGGCACTTTAAACTGGACAGTCCAATGCGTCCAGATTTTTGCTGCACAGACACATCATTCAATACTTTTGTACGTAAAGGATACACAAAACGTCGCAATACAAAAACAAAACGCGGAACAGAAACCATAAATATAAACAACGACGACAACAGCAACATCAACAGTAAAGGAACAGGAAATAATATTATCCCAACATTTCCACGGTCGGCTGGTCTTTATTCTCCAGCCAATCGAAACCAGCAGAATTCACAGTATCGCTGCAAATCTGCTGAAACAGAGGATCGTTCTTCAGTTCTTCCAGTGTGGCGTCTTCATATTGGTCCTGCTGCTGACTGGGGTCAAACAGCAAGTTGGGGTCCAAAGTGTTCAGGTCAGTAATGCTACTTGAAAGATCAGAAGTCAACCGGATATCGCTGGAAAAGTCAGAGGCCACAGCACTGAGTTCTGATGCCACTTGTCCGACAAGTTGCGAACTGGGGTTGAGGCTGTCCTCCCCCAAGAGATCCTTGACGGTAGTGTTGAAGTCCAGCTGCTCTTGCTGCTCCTGATCCACAACCTGCTGCGAGGTTTGGGGCAACAAGTGCTGCTGGCTGAGATCTGGGTCATCCTGTAACGGTTGTTGGTCCGGCAACTGCAACTGTTGGTCCTGGAGTTGCAACTGTGGGTCTTGAAGTTGCAGCTGTTGGTTTTGGAGTTGTAGCTGCTGGTTTTGCAGCTCCAACTGCGGTTCTTGGAGCTGAAGCTGCTCTTCCGGCTGTTGCAGTCCAGAGCCTGATTGTGCTTGACTGTCACCACTGGAGAAGGTGACTTGCTCCTCCCCCGTGCTTATGAGGTAACCCGTCTTCTGGAAGTCAAAGGGCGAAGGGCTTGAGTCCAGAGGCAGCTGCTGGTTCTGAGAGTTGGGGCCTCCGGAGAAGCCCTGTGTTGTTTCCAGGATTTGGGTTAAGTTCATCCGTGCTGTGTAATTGGCGGGCAGGTTATTTATTCCTAGCCCTCGCACTGCATCATCTCCATCCGTGTCCATCTTGCTAAGGAGCACAGTGGTGATCTTAGCACTATTGCTTTGCTGTGCCTGGTGACTGACGGGCAGCAGCTCAGACTGCATCATGATGTTTAGCGGAACTGACTGGCTCCTCTGGGCCAAGCTGCTGGCACTGACAACAGACTGGCTGTTGGACAAAATGTTCAGGACCTCAGATGTCAGGGGGCAATTAAAGGGAGAAACAACAGACCTTGGGGTGGTGACTGTTTGTGCAGTGGTGCCACTAAGGTTACGCTGGCGAACTGCCGGGCTAACGCTGCGACACCTGAAGGTTCCCCCTCCAGACGCAGATGTGCTTCCTGCCCCTTTGTTGTCCAACGGAGCTGGGACAGCAAAACTTTCTTGCTTGCTACTAAGGGTGGTTTGCTGTCCTTGTTGCACTGGGGAAACGGTTGTCAACCTTCCCAAATTTCCGTCCTGATGCCTTGACTGAGACTGGAGAGATTGACCTGGGATGGCAAAAGCATGTGGTTTACGAAAGTGGTCCTCGACCAGATCCTGGTAACTGGGCAGGATACCAATGGTGGAGTTGGTCGAGATGACGGGAGATCCAGCGGTGCTGTTGTACCTGTTGTTGATCCACTCCAACTTGGCTTTATCTGGGTGAGTAGCCATTGGCCTTTGCATGGGTTTCACTGGACTGCTGGATACAACGCTACCATCGTGATATCCAGTTATACTGGAGTTTATAGGAGTGAACGCAAAGGGATTGCGGCATTCAATGGGACTCGGAGGAACACTGCTGCTGCAGTTTGACAGTGGAGTGCTGATGGGTGTATGGCGCCCACCTAAGATGCTATCCACTGGGGTAACAGTAGCCATTCGAGAACAAGGGCTTTCTCTGGTCAAGCTATGCCCCCCTGGTAGCATCTCGGAGGTAGGTGTTGGAGTAGGTGTTGGTGTCGGTGTGGGCGTCGGAGTTGGCGTGTGGATTGGAGTGGCGCTACTGTGGGAGGAATGATAAAATTGTGTACTTGTCTGATGGGGTGACAGGATTGTTCCTTGGCCAACTGTAGCTTGACCTTGTAGGGATATATCAACACAACTCAGGTAGGATTGCAAGCTGCTATTCAGCTTCATCTGTTCCTCCATCTGTACAAGCTCTTCTACAATACTGTCCTGGGTCATATCATCATCATTGAAGGGGAAATAGTCTATGCTTGCTTGGGCTCCTGCAAAATCAACAATGTCCTGCTGAAGAGTGAGCTGATTGGTGGTCTCAGTTGCCTGGGCCATCAACGGTAACGGATTAGCTGCAATCTGCTTGTGTTCTGTTTGCATCTGTTGCGAGTAGTCTTGCAGCGAACTCTTGAGCTCACTTACAGCAGATACCGCCTGAGAAACGTCACTGCTGATCTGTTGGTGACTTGGGATTTGCTGCAGTAAAGCTGTGCTATTACCAGAAGCAGTTTCATTCAGGCTAATATCGGCAACTTCATTGTCGATTTGTGAAGAGCTCAGAGGATTAACAGTCTGAGAGGTGCCCAGAGCTCCAATGGGAGTGTCAGAAAGAGCCAAGATTTGAGTCGGAAGAGAGCTACTGTGTTTTAATGTAACTTTGCATGGAGCGCTCTCTGGTCTTGCTGGGGTGCCAGGTCTCTGAATCTTCTTAGCTGCTATTACAATACCAGGCTTGGCATTGCTGCTAACATCCAAAGGTTGCTGGGAAATGAATACTCTTTTAACTGGGATTGTATGGGTTTCCAAAACAGATGCAGAGCGTTTTCGAGGGCTTTTTTGACCGAGGCCAGCATCTTTAGAAGAAGTGCTTGCAGTTGCCACCGCACAAATGGATGACAATTCAGCGTCTACATTCTGGCTAGTAACAGTTAAATACAAAGTACTTTCTGGTTGATCGTTGTTGTTATTGCTGCTTGGGGCAAGAGCGCCCATGATTGTACTTGAAGGGGTTGTAGAGTCACTCTTGGCCCTTGCCACTCTCTCAGGCACAGGGGACGCCTTAATAAGAAGAGATGGTTCACTGGAAGCCCTGAATTTAGTGGCTCTTTCGTTCTTTAGTCCTATACTTGCCCCTGATGCAGTGCTTTGTTTATCAACAGCAGTAGCTGAGTTACTCTCATTCACAGCTTCAAATGTCACTTTTACCTCATTGGTAACAGTGGACGCTGATGGGGTTAGGGACGTGGAGAGACGTCCAGCTTTCCCAGATGACTGAAGAGACATGATAGATGCCCCATTCTGACCTTGAAGGGTTTGGCTAGATTCTTCCAGGGAAGCTGTGCTACTGACACCCGCTGAAGCAGGACGCAACGGGGTATGAGTACTACTACTACTACTGCTACTGTTAGGCGCTAATGAAATTGCAGTCATCTTGACCACATTTACAGAGCTAACATGGGGTGTGGGCATCACCGTCTTGATGGGACTGTTGGTGATGAGGAGCGTTGGGGGCGAGCGAAGGGCAATGGCGCTTGTGGCAGATGGTTTAGGTAAAATCTGAGCATATCGGTGTCTAGCCAGCCTGTCACCGACTGGGCTGGCAGGGATATTTTGGGGTGTTTTTGGAGACTGCTTAACAGGTTGTGTCACAACCTGGAAGTTAACAGGTACAACTTTTCCTTCTGCTGCCCCAACAGGACTTGGAGAGGTCATTATTTGCCTGTTTCTCTGAACCTGTAAACAAAAGCACAATCTAAATCACTTGTCCACTGAGCAATGTCAAGTCATCCATACCCTGCTATCAACAAAAATTTCCTTACTGTGATAGGACTTGGAACAGCAGTGACCACAATGCCTATGGTTGGTTGAGGGGACAGTAGTGCTGGACTTCCAGAGGTCAGGCTGGATCCAGGGCCAGGTGTGCCCGCCTCTGCCCTTCTGGCCTGGGCATCAGTGGGCAAAGGAGAGGTGAGCTTCTGCTCCTGCTGTTTCTTCTGGATCTTCCGCTGCAGCTGCTGTTTGGCATCTACAGAAGGCGAAGGGAGGGTCTTCACTTGGGGCTGGAATGAGTTGGCTTCACCAGTTGGCACAAAGGCAGAGGCAGGCGTAGGGGTTTTCATACCTGGTTTTTATCAAAGAGGTTCAAGTTAGAACAAGTTTACACAAGTAAACCAGTAGCTGCTACAACCAACATTTTCATGCATAATCTAGAGGTAATGTTTGTTTCTTGCCTGTTGGGGTTCCAGTCATAACAGTAAGAGCTGCCATGGACTTAGTGCCTATATAATGACTGTTGAGAAGAAAGCGTGCCAGTTCCTCCACACTGTCAAACTGGCGACTCAAAACCTTCTGAGCCCATTCGCAGACCAGACCGCAAGCTGCCGAACGCATCTCATCCTCAGCACTGGGAGACTGTCCAGTCGACTCCAACAAATCACACTAAAGAAGAGGAGGGATAAGAGGGGATTTGCTTACCAACCTTGCACATAATGTTGTTGTAATTAGGGCATTTAAAACAAACTGATATGAATCTCTTGTTTTGGATTCAACAGGAGCAAGATACTGACCCCATCTCCTGATTTGTGCAAGTCTAGGTTAGGGAGTGACGGCATGTGCACAAATGCTTTTTTTCTCAGCCCGCTGTAGCAGTACGTAAGGCATTGTAAAGGTCCACAACAATTCTCAATGCATACAAAAGCAAATGTTGTCATGCATTAGGTGTATTGAATGCTGCAATCTACAGCATACAAAACGTATCAGATTTTCCCACACAAAAGGATATTTTGATTTCCCCCTCATGCCCAAACGGCGTGCCTTCATGTTTGGAAAAACGTTTTTCATGATCTTTCCGAAATCAGCTGCGCTTAAAGGATGGTAGCCCAGATTGTCGCAATAACTCCTGAAACACAGCATGAGAAACTGATGAGTACAAGCAAACACAACCTCTGTCCATTACTGCAGTGTTAAATCACTCACTTGTATTCGTCGTACACCTCTTGTTTTGGCAGTGAGGTTTCCGGGTGCTCTTCCAAGTGATTTCGGATCCAGTTGAATGCGTACATTTGTTGAGTCCGGCTGGACGACATGGAGTTCTGGTCGCTATTGGGAAAACAGAGGAAAAGAAAGGCTTGAAACAGTGATGGTGTAGCACCAGAAAGCTGTGTGTACGTCTGTTGGTCCTGTATAATATATCATGTTACATATTACTTCAAAATTCTTTTCCCTTTAATATAGTTAAAGTTGTAGTACCATATCGCAGGACTTGCAGAGCCCCTCTGATTTTCAGTTCTATTGGACATCATGTTGGGAAAGAGGGGTTGACATGATGGACAGATAAGGGGAAACAAATGATAAAACACAGGAAGCTTGGTATTGCAATGTCATAATTTACACAAAATCTATTTTAATGGTGAAATGATTAGCTTGAATGAATCATGAATCAATGTGAAGCTGACAACAAATGCAAAATTAGACATTATTACAAAAAAAACCCACACTTGCATATGCTTTGACTTTGTTTCATAAATGCATTTCATATATGCATGTTTCACTGAATGTAAACATGAATGAATCATAATTATCACACTTATGAGTGTATTTGATATTGCAAAGCACAAAACTCACAAATGGTTCATGAGGTGTTGAAATTATAAAAGGAGAGGAGGGGGATTATGGAAAGGAATAATGTAGATAAAAAAATAATATGTACCTTTTGTCATTGCCACTACTGGGACCAGAAGGCAACTTAAGGTAGAGGTAGAGCTTTTCGATATCTGTAAACTTCTCAACATCTTGCTGTGTGAATGAACAATGCAAGGATTACGAGACAAGAGCATTTCACATAAGTTTAACATTATTTTTAAAATCACAGCGTGTTAACAGTTACGTGCAGGTATTGCATGTAATTAAAGTGTTAAAATCAGTGAAATTCTATGACTAACCTAAATGTATTTTTTCCCCAAAAATTACAGTCACACCATATTTTCGAGAACAATAGTTTTTCCAATAAGTTTATTTTGATGTGGGGAAAAAAAAATATTTTGCTTGTTTTAGGAAGTCGACACCTTGTTTAAATCATTAAATTTATAGTAATGCATCATGTTGCAACGTTGCTTCATCAATCAGATACAGTCACACTAATTTCAAGCAAGTTCGACATTATTTTTACTCTAAAAAACAAAAATGTGCAACATTCATGTAAAGATATTAAATGTAATAAAACTGTTAAAATAAGCTAAAATGATTTTTCCCCCCAATATTTGTTTTTTAAAAATTATTATTATTATTATTATTATTTTAATGATTTAATGACACATCAAGCATTTTAGGAAACAACTTCCTAGGGCTGCAAGATTAATCATATTTTAATCATGATCGTGATTTTTACTTATTGATTATTTAAGCATCGTCTGTGATACTTGCTATAAAACTATCAACTGTACTGTTTGCAAAAAAAACAGAAAAACATTAACTTATCATACAATTATATGAATTAATATTAAGAATTTCACTTTTCACCTGTTTTCATAATGTAGAGAGATAAAATAAACCTCGCGCTCTCTTAATTTGTGAAAGTGCAATCATTTGAAGGAAATGTAAAAAGTTAATCAAGCAAAATAATTGTGGTCATTAGTTTTAACCATAATCGTTCAGCCTGAGTTTTTACCAATTAAAAAGTTTATATACTTGGTTGTGATGGAAATGACTAAAAATTCCACTACAGCAGAAATGCAATTTTGCTTGTTTTAGTAACTTTTTCTCCAAAACACAAAAGAAAATTAATTATTATCATGCACAATATCAAATTCCCACACCATTATCACACACTGTCTTCCCCTGCATTAATTTCCGCAAGGTTGCCGTATTGTACGGGGAGAGCCAGAGCTCCTCGAGTCGGCCAGGCACACAGTACCAGAGTGTCTGCGCATATGACCAGCAGCAAACCTGCAATCCTGCCCTGCTCTTAGCCGGTTGCCATGTAAACCCTGACAGTAAACATGCATGTCAATGCTGACACACTGGCAACACGTCGCTTCAGTACAGGCTCCGCCCACCTCACATTTCATTGGCTGGTGAGAATGAATTCCTCTCACCTCGTCCTATTCTATTTGCCTCTTTGTTGCTAGGAGAAACCGGCGCTCATGAATGGGGTGAGGCTTGACAGCCAATGAGAGTAAATAAAAAAATAAAAGACAATTCACTGTTATTTCCTAAATGCACCAGGTAGCTGTCATAAATCCTTCCATCCAGCCTTATTCTTAATCTGTGTGACTCTTTAAAGGCTTTATTATGTTACTAAACACCTTCTATAATGACTGTGATTATTGATAAGCATCAATCTAATGCAATATGATATCTTGCGTGTGATTGGCTGTACAGCAGCAACAGCTGTTACTGACCAATCACTGAGCAACAAAATGTCATGTTGTCCCAAACAAGCACTCTTTAACCATGGTTAAAAAAATTAATTTAAAAATTCACTAATGAATAGCTGTGAATGTACTGTATAGGTCTATCTACAACAATTTCTATCAAACCAATAAACATTCCATACTATTCCATTCCAATCTATACAATTCCACTCCATTCTATTCTATTCAAATCCATTCCATTCACAATCTATTCAATTTCAATCTATACAACTGCATTCCATTTCAAACGATATAATTACATTCAATTCCATTCCAATCTATACAATTCTACTTCATTGTATTCTATTCTAATCTATTGAAATCCATTCCATTCCATACAATCCCAATTATTATATTCTATTTCAATTCCAATCTATACAATTTCATTCCATTCCAGTCTATTCAAATCTATTCTATTTCAATCTATTTAATTCCAATCTTATACAATTGCATTTCATTTCATTCAATCTACTCCATTTTATTCTATTCAATTCAACTCCATTCCATTCTACTATATTCCAGTCTATTCAAATCCATTCCAATCTATACAATTCCATTCCATTCTAGTCAATTCCAATCTATTAAATTCCATTCCATTCCTTTTTTTTTTTTTTTTTTTTTGCATATAAGCACCACAACTCTAATGTTTCTATTAGGATCATTTACATCTGATAACAAACCACAAACTTTTTTTCCTACAATAACGTATTTCATTGTAAACACTAAATAGACACAGAAACCACTACAGTACTTTCCTAAACACTTGAGCTTATAAATATTTAATTGTGATAATTGTGTTGCTCCATTAATATTCAATTTAAAATAAATAAAAAAATATATATAAACGGCCTCCGTGGATACAACTGTTTGTTACTGGAGTCACGGCACACATTTATATATGTATGCTATACAGCTATAATCGGTTAAAAATTGTGGATATTTCTGTCTAGTTGTCTAACTTTACTGAAATGCCACTTCACATCAAACTAAAAAGGCCTCTGACAACAAAAAAATAATCATCTGCTAAACAGCACTAAGATAACTGCTATGAATGACTCCTCCATTTAAAGCCTCGCTAGAAGCTAAATTACATGAATTTTGCTCAACTATTTTGAGAATGAACTCTTGAACTCACGTGGTGTTGCCATGGTACAGTTTATGCTAATAACACGGTAACTGAATATATACTGTGGTACTCAATGATTACCATACACAAATACCATGACATTTATATGATCATTCACAGAATTACCACGGTACAAGTGGGCTAGGTGATATAGCATATATTTATGAATATTACAAATATACAAGTTAATAAGTTAATCTTGCTGAGTTCAATTTCTGTAAATTGGTTCAACTGTCCTTGTAGCTTAAGCGATTAATAAAAAAGCAAAAATGTCATTTTAAACAGACAGAATAAAAGTATTTTATATAATGCTATTTATACAATTACAACTTATTGTTACACTGGTGCTTTTTTGGTTTTTGCTTTAAAAATTCAGAATTTACTTGTCTACAACAACTTTTAACGCAAAAATAATGTCATACATATTAAATATATATATATATATAATAAAGATTATTTTATTTTTATCTATATCATCCAGTATGTCCAAAAGCACATGTACAAAAAAAAAAAATTTTTTTTTTATCACTGTTAAGACTTTAAAAAACAGTAGTACTTTGTGTAAAATGTATATAAAAAAAATGTTAGTACTTTGCTGGGAATATGTTAGTACTTTCAAATGTTAAAAACATGTTAGTAGTTTGTTGAAAACATGTTGGTATTTTAAAGTTAAAAACATGTTAGTACTTTAAAATGGTAAAAAAAAGTCAGTATTTTGTTGAAAATATCTTAGTACTTTCAATGTTAAAAAAGTTAGTACTTTAAAATGTAAATAAACATGTTAGTCCTTCATTTAAAAGTTAAAAAACATTTTAGTACTTTGTTTAAAATGTAAAAAAAAAAAAGTTAAAAACATGTTAGTATTTTAAAATGGTAAAAAATGTCAGTACTTCATTGGAAATATGTTAGTACTTTTAAATGTTAATAACATGTTACTAGTTTGTTGAAAACATGCGAGTACTTTAAAATATTTAAAAAATGCTAGTGTTTCAAACTCGTAACAAAACATGTAAATGTTTTGTTGAAAACATGTTAGTGCTTTTAAATGTTAAAAACATGTAAGTACTTTGTTGAAAGCGTTAATATTAAAGAATTTGCATTAACATTCAGATACACCATAAAAATGATTTCACAAAGTTGTAAATAAAACAAAGATTAGTGGAGTACATTTGCCAAGGAAATACTATTTCAGTGTTTCTAAACTGAAATTTCACATGTGTTACTTCCAGCTAATTATTTAGGAAAGTTACTAGCAATTTTGGGAGTAAAGATTGGTGTAAATCCTACAAACATGCTAAGGAAGAACTATGACAGCTATATAATATCAATTATATCGTAATAAATGACAATACAGACACTGACACACTCGCTGTTGGGTAACTAAGATGCAACTGCTGCAGAAAGCACTGTTTTGATAAAAGTGAGCGGCCTTCAGATGACACACACACACACACACACACACAGTGTGCTGCAACTAAAAATAAATCACACCATCAGACTAATGAATATCACTAACATATTCTTTACACGATCAGAATTGTCTCAAAATGAAGACATTCACTAAATATGACTCACAAACTAATGACCTCATTCACAGATGCAAAACAATTCATAAACACACTTGTGTAAATGCAATGCTTCTGCATCTAAAAACTGAATGTTGAATCTGCATTTTTAAATGTCTTGTTTAATGTTTTTAATAGCGTACTACCACAATACTCATACTATCACTGCAGCATGCATACTGTGCTAACTGTCTGTATGCACATAACACTTCTATGATCTATACTTGCCTAAGTGTGCATTATACAACTAGAGCACTTGACGCACAATACTGTATCCCATGATGCAATGTGCTCGGCTTGACCTTCCATTTTCGGTGTGATGAATGATGCTCATTTTTTTTTTTTTTATTTAACACCATATCTCCAGAAAAAGCTATTTTCATGGTAAATTCAGTAGAATTTTTTTTTTTTTTTTTTAAATCAATGAAAATTTTAGGAAAAATTGAGAAAACAATATCCAATAATTTAACAGTATTTTCTTATATCAAAATATAAACCTATGGCAATTAGATATGCATTTTTCATTTGATATTTGATAGAAAATCTAAATTATTCCCATGAAAAGTCTTTTTACAAAAGGCCATTAACAAAAGATATTTATAATATGTAACATATCTTATGCAATATTTACCAAATATTATCTCTAAAAATGCTAATTAATTTTATAAGCAGTGGCAATAGCAATAAAACTTCAATATTCATAAATAGTTACATTTATAAATAATATTTCAAATTTATTGACCAAGGATTATAGTTTATTACGGTTTACACTTGTCAAGCAACGTTGCAACTTGCTGCATTAATATAGAATGCATTTGCATTTTAAACAACAACTCTGAACATCGTTCATGCAGAATCTAAATTTAGACTCAGAGTCCAAATTATCTGTCTGAATATACAAAATATGAAAGCACATTGCCTAAATGTTCATAATTAATAACATGAGAGACTTACCAATATACTCTCCACTTTTGATTGTACAGATTTGCTGTAAAACAAGAAAAACAGATTATTAGAGCAGTTGTGCTTCAAGCATGAACACAATGAAAAAGAAAAAAAAAAAAGACATGCTGTTGAGTTCCTGATAACAGGCAGAGCATTTCTCGGAGGTGGTTGCGCTTGTTTAAGATAAACAAATTCGTAGAAAAAGCACCGGCTCTTCTTTAATTCTTAATGACAGTGTTAAAGGTCGAGTCAGGCCAGGTGCGTTTCTACACCACTTGTCTATTCAACTAACCGAAATGAAGCTTTTATGGACATTAAGTTCATGTAAATCATCTAAAATCATTTTCATGTCTGATTTTTATTGGAAATGAGGTGTAAGTGGACTTCAGACGTCGCATTTAACTTAATGCAAGGCAATTAGACATCATCCCCGTGCAACTAAAACCATACAATTCAAGCAATGAAATCATACATCCATTGCACCAAAATCAGACATCCAAATGCAATCAAATTAGAAACAGACTTTGACATAGTCACATCATGTACTGAGATCAGTTATTTCTTGCATTTGAAAAAAAAAAAAATATGGCATGCAATGACATCAGACATCATATCAAAGCAATTATAATAACAGACATCGCAAAATGCAATTAGAAATCAGACATAATCATGTGCACTCAAATCGGATATTACTTGTCAATGAGTGATATCTGAATAAAAATGCAAATAATGCAAGTATGTCTGATTAATTTCATTGCTTGGATATGATGCCTGATTTTATTGCATGGGGACGTTGTCTGATTTTGTCTCATTGGTTTTCTGTTGTCATTGCATGGCATATCTTATACGATCAAGTCTGATTTCTAATTGCATTAGGACGTCTGTTTTAATTGCTTGGATATTCTGATGTCACTTGCATTTGGATGTATGATTTTAATGCATGGAGATGATGTCTGATTTTATCTCATTGATTTTCTGATGTCATTGCATGGCATATCAGATTTTAAATCCATGAGATCAAATCAGACATCACCCCATGCATTGAAGTCACGCATCCATTGCAACTGAAATCAGACATTCAAATGCAATAAAAATTAAATAACAGGCATAATTACATGTATTAAAATCATACATTACATGCACCATGGAATGAAATCAGACATCCTTTGCAATTACCTCCCACGCAGTGACAAAAAAAAGAAAAAAGAAAATCCATGCTAGAAAATCAGACATCATATGCAAGAAATGAAATCAGACATCCACATGAAATTAGAAATCAGACATAAGCTCAGTGACATTAGAAAATCCATAAATAAATCCAGACATCATATGCAAGAAATGAAATCAGACTATCTAATGGAGTCATAAACCAAACATAATCACATGCACTTAAAACTAGATATGCCATGCAACGAAATAACACAATACCTGGAATGAAATCAGACATCCCCATGCATTGAAACCAGATATTATTTGAAATCAGACATCCCATGCGGTGACATTAGAAAATCCATGCAATAAATTCAGGCATCCATATGCAACAGAAACAGACTTTGAAACAGTCACATGCAATGACATCATGTATCACTTGCATTTGAAATCAGATGCACCATGCAATGAAATCGGACATCCCATGCAGTGACATTAGAAAATCCATGCAACAAAATCCGACATCAGATCCAAGCAATGAAATCAGACCAGCCATAATCACATGCACTGAAACAGATACGCCATGCAACGAAATCACACAATCACTGGAATGAAATCAGACATCCCCATGCACTAAAATACAGGCCTGCTGTCCATTTGACATCAGACATCCTATGTAAACAATCAAACATTGCATGCAAAGAAATCAGACACCCCCATGCACTGAAACCAGATATTATTTGAGATCAGACATCCCATACAATAAATTCAGGGATCCAAATGCAATGGAAATAGAAACAGACTTTGAAACAGTCACATGCAATGACATCACGTATCACTTGCATTTGAAATCAGATGCACCATACAGGGACATTAGAAAATCCATGCTATAAAATCCGGCATCAGACCCAAGCATTGTAATCAGACAAACCAGCCATAATCAAATGCACTGAAGCCAGGTATGCCATGCAACGGAATCATACACAACCCATGCACTGAAATACAGGCCTACTGTCCATTTAACATCAGACATCCTATGTAAACAATCAAACATCGCATGCAACGAAATCAGACATCCTGTTTCCAGCGCAAACCGTCATATGCACGCAAGGTGCTCCGTCTCTCTCTCTGAGGGCAGAGATGAGTGTTGATGTGCAGGAGTGTTTTTGAGATCGGACCCAGATCGGATCGCTTACCAAATTGAATTCTTGATCTTGTTGTACTGCAGCGCCGTCGCCTCGGGGCTCTGCAGGGACGCTCCGGGAGCACCGGGCTGTTGTTGTTGATCATCAGCCATCACGGTGAGATTCATGCATGGGAGGAGGAGGAGGAGGAGCAGGAGGAAGAGGAGGAGGACAGCTTCAGCATGTAGGCCTCATTTGAGCGCATAACGCCCGGAGCCGAGGTCAGACGAGCCTTTTACCGGGAGTACGGACCGAGCAGCACGGGCCCGGCGCTCGGGTTCGGACGCATAAACGGCGGCGGGCGAGAACGCAGCGGAAAAACACGGAGATTCTCGGTGCGGCGGACAGAAACAGCAGCAGCCGCCACGGACCGAGCTGCAGGCGGAGACTGCGCATGCGCACGGGCGTGTATGTGTGTGCGTGCGCGCGCTCGAGTGTGAAACCACTTTGGAGAGAACATTGTTTGTTTAGAATCGAACAAAACTGAATCAGAAATAAAGTAAACAAGGTATTTATTATTATTATTCCAAAAATAAGTTACATTTGTTTTAGGGGCAATGTTTTTTTTTTTTTTAATGAACAAAACTGAATCAGAAACAAAGTAAACAAGTTATTTATTGTTATTATTATTATTATTATTACAAAAATAAGTTCAATTTGTTTTAGGGGCAATGTTTTTTTTTTTTAATGAACAAAATCGGAACAAAACTGAATCAGAAACAAAGTAAACAAGTTATTTATTGTTATTATTATTACAAAAATAAGTTCAATTTGTTTTAGGGGCAATTTTTTTTTTTTTAATGAACAAAATTGGAACAAAACTGAATCAGAAATAAAGTTAACAAGGTGTTTTATTATTATTATTATTATTATTATTATTATCGTTATCATTATTCCAAAAAATAAGTTAAATTTGTTTTTGGGGCAAAGTTGCGCGCGCGCGTGTGTGTGTGTGTGTGTGTGTGTGTGTGTGTGTGTGTGCTTGTTTTTATGAACAAAATCTGAACAAAACTGAAACTGAAATGAAGTTAACAAGGTGTTTATTATTATTATTATTATTATTATTAGGCGTACTACTACTACACTATAGTCAACATCTGGAGTGAATCAAAACCTTTCATCAAAGTTGTTCTAAAATCTAAAAACAAAATGCATTCTTGTCTTAGAACAACTCTGATGAACTTTTTTGATCCACTTCAGATGCTGACTACTATTATTATCATCAGTATTGCAAAATAAGTCAAATTTGTTTAATTTTTTTTTTTTTTACCTAACCCTAACCTACCTTTACAAAATATTAAGAGACATGTTAAAAAGGGCAAGAGGTAATACTATATTACTTTTATTTACACGAGTACATATAAACATAAGTACTTCAAACAGTGCATTGATAACATGCCCAACACAGTGATATTACCACGGTACATTTCAGTGCTATAGACAATAGTTAGATTTGAGATATTCTTCAGTATAAATAAAAATATACTTTTTTTGAAGACAGATTTTTATGCATTTAAATTTGACATCAGTTCATGCCAAGCATGAGTCTTGATGGTATTGTAGAAAAAAAACAACAAACTTGTTAAACCAGTACTTTATGGTATATCAGTGAACTTTATGTATTTTTTAAATATTGAATTAAAAGCTGAAATCACCTACATTGTGGGAACCTTTGGGAGGAAAACGGTTTAATAAAATGTTCATTAAAATCTAAAAATGTCCAAAGGTTACTGCAGGGATTTGGGTTGGAGGCTGTAATTATCATTAACCTAATTTAAAACAAGTGCTAAGAAAAATACCAGAATGTACCATGGTATTATCTTACAGTACAGATAACGAAACCACACAGAGGACTGTGGAAAGAGGTCAAGCACACTGTAGAAAAAAGTTTATTTTATTGTATGGAAACAGAGCCTAGAGTCAGAGAAGGAATGAAAACAGAAGTAAAACTTCACAAATGAGTTTTGAAATCACGTGAGTTGTTTAGTAATTAAAGACCATCTGTGCCTCACAGCCTCGTTAAATTCAACGCGGAGGCAAACCTGATTAAAATCGCTGATATGAAATGTTAATTAATGCCATGCAAATCATTTAAACAAGCCAATGAAGCTTTAAATCTCCAATTTGAGTATGAATTCACCAAAATAATTCTACAGTGCCCTCTGCTGCTGACACAGAATAGAAACACAGAGCACTGACCTCTATAATAACTCTACACTGCCGCCTACTGTTGATACACAATAATAAAACTCAATTATCAGCCTCTACTGCCTTCTGCTGGTGATAAACAATACAACACCACGAATAACATCTCTACACTGCTCCCTGCTGGTCTCTTTCTGCATATTTGTGCTTCTGTTTTGCACTCCATGCCTTCTGCACTGCTATATGTTTCAAGCTATTTCTATTTTCACATATTTTTTTAAATAAATAGGAAGGATTTCCTTCATATATGCTCTTGAAATCATGAAAATAGTTTGAAATGCCAAAATATTTAAAGTATTTTCTGGGAATGTCCCGTAAGTCATATCTCATAATCTCTTCTCAAGTGTTGTTTATTAAAGTTATAATGAGGTCACTGGCAATGAAAAATTTGATTTTTAAGACCTGCATATCAAAATTGCATTTTGCAATATTTTATCATTTGAATGCACACCCCATTTTTATGCATATTAATACGCCAGCTTGTAATATTTCTTAAAGACGATAGAAGTATTTCAGATCCACCTGTATACACACATACACACACACACACACACACACACACACACACACACACACACACACACACACACACACACACGGCATTGAAAAAGGCATGAAATAAGGCATTTTAAAAAAGCTAATAAAAAAATAAATAAAAAAAACTAATAATAAAAAAAGCTATTTGCCAAGGCAATATTTCAAATTTTAGTTTAGTTTAAATTACTAAAATAACTAGAACTGAATATAAAAACTATAAAAAGAAAATATAAAACCCTCTATTTGAATATACATATATATATAAAACTATAATAGCACATGAATGATAATAAAATAACAATGCAACAAATCACACCAGTGTTGTCATTAACTAAACTTAAAATTATTAAAAATTACTTTCAATTGAAAAAAAAAAAATGAAATCAATCAAATAAACAATTAAAAAATATGAAATATTTAGATGAAAAACCTAAACTTATTAACCTTAAACAAAAAACTAATTGCCTATAAATTACTAAAACTGAAATAAAATAAATTAAAGCTATATAAAAAATATTTAAAATAGATAAAACTAATAAAAACAACAAAAACACACAACAAACTGACTAAAATTAAAGTGAAAACAGAAATAATGAGACGTAAACATTCTAAATATTAACAAAAACTATAATATTATATCAATAACAAATCTATAATAGTATATTATAGTGTTAAGCTAAAATTATATAAACTGCTTTCAAACGAAAAATCAGTTGACAATAAATAAAAAACATAAATATTAGATGAAAAACATAGAAAACTGATAAATTAAAACAAAAATGAGAAATGTTGCCTTGACAACTACCGAAAATAAAACGGTGAAATAAAAATAAAGCAAAATAGAAATATTATAAAACATAAAACTACTAAAAACCGAAAAATAAAAGCTAATTAATAAATACTGACTGACAACAAAAGTTTCACAAAACATGGTCTCGTCACAATGCTATTTTGACTTTCAGCACAGCACCAGCTCCTCATTTAGACCTCCACACGAGACACATGAAGTAGACGCTGTCTTCAGGAACTGAACGAGTCCCATTAGCGCTCACATATTAACAATCCAAACACAGGAGGGCCGTTAGAAAGAATAACAAGCAGCGAGGGGTAATCAGCGACGAGAGGGGTGCTTAACCCCACGCATGCTCCCTATTGTTCTCCTAAATGGGTATGTGTCTCTAATTGCCCAGTTAGGTCCCTCAGTAGCTGCCGTCTGTCCAGGGCAGTAAAGTGGCCCAGAAGCCGAGCCGGAGACTTCAGATGAAGAAGCGCCACACATCCAGACCGTCTTCAGTCATAAAGGTCTTCAGGGGCTCCAGACCCTCAGATTTACTGTCTGGAAACACTTTTCCTCTTCTGTGCGTTTAAATGTAGTCCTGTCAGTTATGTTTGGTCAAATCACTCACGGTGGCTTATAGTACAAGTCTGTAGTTGACAAATAACATGTGCATGATGCATTTAGGTTGAAATCTGTATAAAGGAAAATATGCATTTTCATCATCATTTTTAGCTTCATTTTAAGTGTGCATTTTATTTAAAAAGTACAGCTAACTGACAAATGCATGCATAATCAGCAAAACACTGACTAAAATCATGCCTTGTTATATGGCTGGACATTGCATAATGATTTTATCTCAATTATGCATAAAACATCTTTTGAGAGTCTAGAATTTGCCATTTTTGGGACTGAAAAAAAAATTAATAAAAATTAATAAAATATTTACAAGTCAGAGAAATATAGTTATTTCTATTCATTCTTACCTCTGAAATATTGAAATTGTTAAAAAAATGATTAAATTGATCAAAAATAAATTTAAATGTAACTATAATAAATTCATTATTATTTTTAATGAATGATTGGTCAAAAGTGCAGGAACACTGATATTATAGTGCATGAATCTGCATACATTTTTGATACTGAAAAACTAATAAAAATTAGTAAAATATTTAAAGTAACAGAAATATAATGAATATGATTTTCCCCTAGTTATTATCCCCTCTAAAATACTGAAATTGTTCATGTTTTTTATTATTTTAATGTCATTTTGAAATTAATAATTGGTCAAAAAT
This sequence comes from Acrossocheilus fasciatus, assembly GCA_036784905.1. NCBI lineage: Eukaryota > Metazoa > Chordata > Actinopteri > Cypriniformes > Cyprinidae > Acrossocheilus > Acrossocheilus fasciatus. The sequence goes on along the minus strand of CM071962.1, from coordinate 1,860,025 downwards.
TGCAAAAATGATGACAATATAGTGCGTATAAAACTATTTCACTGGATATCGGTTTACAATTTCAACTATGAATAAAACATCCTCTAAGAGTCTAAAAAATTGTCATTTTGGGGACTGTAAAAATAATAAAAATTAGTAAAATATTTCAAAGTCACAGAAATACAGTGAAAATGATTCTCTTATCTAAATCACTGAAATGGCGAAGAGAAAAATGTTTATTAAAATGTAATTTTGAAATGAATAACTGGCCAAAAAGTGCTAGGACGAGAAATAGTGCCTGTACAGTACGCTGGGTTTGTTTAAAATTAATTTCCACTACCAATAAAACACATTCTGAGAGTCTGAAATAGTCATTTTTAAGGCAGGAAAAGTAATAACAATTAGTCAAAATATTTAAAAGTCACAGAAATATAGTTCTTCTCACCTTTAAAATGTTGAAGTGGTTAAAAGTGTATTCAATTTAGCAAATAAACATATTATTTTTAATAAACAATTGGTCGAAAATTCCTGATATTACAGTGTGTGCATGAATCTAGTCCACTGCGACTGATGCAATAAGCATGCTGCGTATCATACTTCAAGAATGCATTACAGGAAATGCATGTGAAAAAGCCTCAAAATAGCAAACCTGACAGAACGCAAGCAACAGACAGGACTTGGGTTTGGCTCGAGAGTCAGACTGCAGAAGTGAAGGGCTGTAAATGCAAATGTCAGGAGCACTAATGTGAGATAATCCAGTGAAGCATGCTGCGTTAAGAGCGTCTGAGACATTAGAGGGACAAAGCCTGTTCCATCTGCAGCACGAGCTGGAGGATTTGAATACGAATGCAGCCCATCAAGTCAGATCAAAGGTGGGCCGCAGGACAGGTAGACTGCAGACAGGCTGCTCGCGACGCTCTCGCTGGCAGAGGAAGCTCAAATTGACATGCTGGAGACAGAGGAGCTGTCAGAGACGCCTGTCTGCCCGGCGGTCTCCACGCAGACCAGACGTTCAGCTCACAAAAAAACTGCATGCAAGAAATCCAGATGAGCGGACAGTTTCATTACCGACGGAAATCATCCGTGCATGTGGACGTAATCAGACGGTATGCTGCGTTTTACACTCTTTGTGCTGGAAACTGAGGGAAAATACAATTCTGCATCAGACGTCAGGTGGAACAACATCACTATCAAACACTGACACTGCTAGAATAAAAGAATAGAATATCGATGCATTAAAACCTTTCATTTTTAATCATGTTTTTTTTATGCTTTTTCCACTTGAAAATACTGATAGCAGAAGCCAAAACATGACAGACATAAACATAAGCATTTTAGTTTAACGTAGATGTTAATTATCTGCAAATTATTGGTGCAAATCCTTTGCAAATGCGGTTTTGTTCGGTGTTGCATTTTTATGAAATTATTTGAGTATATTTATGTACTAAAAAAATTGCACAAAATTTTTTTTTACTAAAAAATGAAATTGCAGCAGAATTCATCCAACATCTTGATTGATATTATTATTATTCATCATTCAGTTTTAATTATAAATTATGTAAACACAATTATGATTGCACAAATATTTTATTTTCTAAAAATGTGTGATGAAATTGCAGGCGGGGAAGTGCAACAGACTTCAGCCAACATCTGGATTATTATTATTATTATTATTATTCAGTTTTAATATAAATGATTCAAACATATAAATGAATCATGTCACAAAAATTTATATTGCACAAATATTTTATTCAAAAATACATTTAGAGAGTAGTTCTGACTAGATTTCAGGACACTGAAGCAAGTTTTAACTGATATTATCATTATTAATCGTTCAGTTTTGTCATCTGAATGTATAAATCATGCACTAAAATGTGACATAAAAATTATGATTGCACAAATATTGTACACAGTATTTTGGACTATATTGCAGGAAACTGCAGCAAATTTCAACCAATATATTAACTGACATTATCATTATTTATTGGTCAATTGAATCATTTGAACATATAAATGAATCATGTACTAAAATTGTCATAAAAAGTATGTTTGCACAAATATTTTGTTATTATTTAAGATTCAGTTTTATCATCTAAAATGATCTGAATGTTTGAATTAATCATGCCCCAAAAATGTTGCAGCACATTTCAACTAACATATTAACTAATATTACTATTTATTATTCAGTTTTATTATAAATGACCTAAACATACGATGCACTAAAATGCTACAAAATGCATAAATATTTTAGGCAGTGGTTTTGACTAAACTGCTGGAAATTGCAGCAGATTTCAACCAACATCTTGATTGATATTACTGTTTACCGTTCAGTTTTATCATCTAAAATGATCTGAATGTATAAAAGAATGATGCACTAAAAATGTCACAAAAACTATGCTTGCACAAATATTTTAAAGAGTCTGATGTGTAATGCACAAAAATATTATAAAAATAATAAATGCACAAAACGTACAAGACAGTGGTTTTGACCAAGTCGCGAGAAATTGCAGCAGATTTCAACCAACATCTTGAGTGATATTACTGTTTACTGTTCAGTTTTATCATCTAAAATGATCTGAATGTATAAATTAATCATGCACCAAAAATGCCACAAAAACCCTGTTTGCACAAATACTTCAGAGAGTGTTTTTGATGAAATTGCATGAAATTGCAACCTTATTTACTGTTCAGCTCTATCATGTGAAATGATCGGATTGTATAAATGCAGCAAAAACTGTCCTGTGAAATGAAGTTGGATGGTTTTGTGGCCGTCAGCAGCTTAAGTGTGTGTGTGGATCTCTTTGATAGTTTTTTTAACGTCCTCCCTCGCTCCCCCCGTCTGGGCCTGTTATCTCCTGCTCGTCACCCTGTCTGCATCCCTATGATGTGCCGTTGATAACATCTGCCTGCCTCTATATAAAGCCCGAGCCGGCTCTGCTCCTGCATCACTCACCTCCACACCTCTGTCAGGATCATGCATCTGTCTCGCCTGCTGCTCCTGGTCGCTCTGGTGGCCCGCGCCGGGGCCTTCGACCTGGGCCAGACCACACGTTGTGTCCCCGTCCCGCCGCAGATGAGCGTCTGCCAGGATGTGCCGTACTCGGAGATGCGTCTGCCGAACCTTCTGGGCCACAGCAGTCTGGAGGAAGCGGTTCCTCGCTCGGACGACTGGAGGACGCTGCTTCACACCGGATGTCATCCGCAGGCCCGGGCCTTCGTCTGCTCGCTCGTCGCTCCCATCTGCCTCGACAGGTACGTGCTGAGGATTCAGACGAGGGACTGGAGGAGATTTCATTGTGTTTTTGGTCAAGTCAAGTCACTGTTATTTATATGCAGTGTTGGGAACATTACTTTGGAAATATAGTAAGTAGTACATCTTAAATTTAATAAGTAGTGTTAACTATTTCAATTACTTTATTAAAGTAATGTAACTGATTGCATTTGAATACTTTTCTAAATTTCTAATGTTTTCAATCATCTGTTAATCATTTGCAAACATGTGAAGCAGCAGGGTTAACCTCGCAGAACTCAACACTGATTAGTGTCGCTTTCGAAATCCTTGCAGTTGTTAGTGAAGATTGCACTGAAATGTCAAGTCACTATTATTTGTATAGCGCTTCTAACAATGCAAATTGTGTCAAAGCAGCTTTACATCAGCTTGACAGTATTTAGACGGGGAAATAGTGTCATTCTCCTCTGGCCGGACAAAATCAGCAGTTTAAATCTAGGCTAAAGCACAGTCAAAATATTTGCATGAAATTAAAAGTTCAAATGTTACAATACTGATGTTGTAATGCTGGTAGCACTAATATATGTTACAAAAAAGTAACAATTTTGAAATGCATTGACGGTTGTATTTTCTTGTCTTTTATCTCAGTATTACTATCAGTGTTGTATAAAGGTTTTTTATGCATAATAGTAACCCTAGAATGTGATCAAACTATTTAAAATAGCTGGGTTAAGATATATGTGACCCTGGAGCACAAAACCAGTCTTAAGTTGCTGGGGTATATTTGTAGCAACAGCCAAAAATACATTGTATGGGTCAAAATTATAGATTTTTCTTTTATGCCAAAAATCATTAGTATATTAAGTAAAGATCATGTTCCATGAAGATATTTTGTAAATTTCTTACTGTAAATATATCAAAGCTTAATTTTTGACTAGTAATATGCATTACTAAGAACTTCATTTGGACAACTTTAAAGGTGATTTTCTCAATATTCAGATTTTTTTGCCGCCTCAGATTCCAGATTTTCAAATAGTTGTATCTCAGCCAAATATTGTCCGATCCTAACAAACCATACATCAATGGAAAGATTATTTATTCAGCTTTCAGGTGTTGTATAAATCTCAATTTTGAAAAATTGACACTTAAGACTGGTTTTGTCGTCCAGGGTCACATATAACAATTTTTTTGACTGCAGAAATATGTTAATTCAGTACACACATTATCCCACCGGTCACATTTGTGAAAAAACACAGTTTTTCACACACTTTTCCAAACAATTTCAATTAATTATTGATTTAAAAAAAAGAAAAGAAAAAGAAAGGGTTACTAATGACACATCATTTAGATGTTTTTATGTCTGGGAAAAATTTGTGTCGAAATAGTGCGCCGTTCTCCTCTGGCCAGACGAAACCAGCAGTTTAGTTCGAGGCTGCAGCAAAGTCAGATTGTGCAGAGGACTCTTTCTAAACTCAGGTGTGCTTGCGTCTGCAGGTTCATCCAGCCGTGTCGGAGCGTGTGCATGGCCGTGAGGGAGAGCTGCGCTCCTGTATTGGCCTGTCACGGACACGTCTGGCCCGAAGCCCTGGACTGCAACCGATTCCCTGCGCAAGACGACACGTGTCTGACGCCGCTGCCCAAACAGATCAGCGCCTTCTCCAAAGGTGAGGCCCTCTGACATTCACACACTTAGACAGACAGATCAAATTAAATCAAAATAATATTTAATATAAATGTAAAAATATAAAATAAACAAATTAAATAATTTACAGATAATAGATAAATTATTATAGATAAATACTGATACCGAATGCTGTTTAGATTTTTCTGGAATTATTTGAACATAAAAAATATTAATTTACTAAAATGTCATGAAAAATAATGCTTGTTACATAAAAAAAATACATAGAGAAATTGAAAGAATATTTTTCACTAAATTGTTTAGTTTAGTTTAATTTGTTTAATTTGCAATGTATTAAATTTAGTGCTGTCAAGCGGTTAATCGCGATTAATCGCATCCAAAATAAAAGTTTTTGTTTACATAATATATATGTGTGTATACTGTGTTTATTTGTTATGTATATATATATATATATATGAATAAAAACATATGCATGTATATATTTAAGAAAAATATGTTATGTTTATAGATAATAAATATACACAGTACACACACACACACACACATATATTATGTAAACAAAACTTTTGGATGCGATTAATCGTTTGACAGCACTAATTAAATTATTAATGTTCTAAAAATGTCACAAAAAAAATAATGTTTGCACAAAATATGTAGTGATATTTAAAGAGACAGTTAAACAGCACAAAAATGATAGCTACAGATAACAGAAAACATTACAATTATTAAAAAATATCTCAAATAAAATGCAATTTTGAAATGGTTTGCTCCACATAAAAATATAATACCTTAAAGGTGATTTTCTCAATATTTAGATTTTTTTGCACCCTCAAATTCCAGATTTTCAAATAGTTGTATCTCAGACAAATATTGTCCGATCCTAACAAACCATACATCAATGGAAAGATTATTTATTCAGCTTTCAGATGATGCGTAAATCTCAATTTCGAAAAATTGACCCTTACGACTGGTTTTGTGGTCCAGGGTCACAAATGTAAACGTCAATGCACTGATTTAACGGTATGTATGTTCTCGTGTGGACAGATTTCCCTCAGCCTGTGTGTCAGAGCTGTCCGTCTGTGGAGGAAGCGCCGTCTCTCAAAACCGTGCTGGACGCGCTGTGCCTCAGCGACTTCGGTAAGCCATTATTATTTTCTGTACATATCAATTTGGCAGTTTTTGTTGAAGGTTAGAGGCTTGTGATGTGGTTTGGGGACTTTTAGGACACATTAACTCACTGTGTTTTCTCCCCGCAGCCATCAAAGCCAAGATCTCTCGGCGCCGCCTGCCCTCCGCGGACCCGGAGCTGACGGTGGAAGGCCCGGTGGAGCTGATCCAGCGCGGCCCGCTGCTCCCCTACGACACCGTGAGCCTCCTGCAGCGCTGGCTGCTCATCAACCTCCGCTGCGCGCTCACGCTGGTCCGCCCCGGCCGCGCGCAGCTCTACCTCGTCACGGGAACGATGCGCGCCACCGGCTCCATCCAGCTGTCCAGTCTGTTCCCGTGGCTCAAGAAAGACCTGCACATCACCGCCGCCGCGCGCAAATGGAAACACCACAAATGCTGAAGTTAGGCACCCTCAGACGAAACCAACAGCACCCCCAGTTAAAGCTGGAATAATGGCATGCCATTGCAGATTTGGCAAACTATCCAGTGCGTTATGGTTTGCGCTCTGGAGATCGGTTTCTATTTAATGCAGACCCTGGGACCCTGGAGCACAAAACCAGTCATAAGAGTCAATTTTTTGAAATTGAGATTTATGCATTACATGAAAGCTGAATATATAAGCTGTCCATTGATGTATGGTTTGTTAGGATATTTGGCTGAGATGCAACTATTTGAAAATCTGGAATCGGTGCAAAAAAATCAAAATATTGAGAAAATCACCTTTAAAGTTGTCCAAATGAAGTTCTCAGCAATGCATATTACTAATCAAAAATGAAGTTTTGATATATTTACTGTAGGAAATTTACAAAATATATCCATGGAACATGATCTTTACTTAATATCCTAATGATTTTTGGCATAAAAGACTTATGACTACTTTTATGCTCCAGGGTCACACACACACACACACACACACACACACACACACACACACACACACACACACACACACACACACACACACACACACACACACACACACACACACACACACACACACACACACACACACACACACACACACACACACACACACACACACACACACACACACACACACACACACACACACACACACACACACACACACACACACACACACACACACACACACACACACACACACACACAGCTCTTGAGATGCACTCTGACTGTTGTACATAGAGATTAAATAATTGTAAAGAATATTATTTTCTATTTAGATGTACTTTGTAAAGAAAGATATACAGATGTAAGTGTATTTTTGTCTGTTTTTTTCTGTTGTTTTGTGCTGTAAATAATAAATGTTTCTACTATATTATTGAGTTTTTGCATCCATATTTGGCCTAAAATTAGGCTATTTACCATCAGTGTGATGCGAAACTCAGCTGTAAGTTAGTAAGTGTTGTTCTTAAAAAAATAAATAAATGAAGTGAATAAATAATTAAATAGATAAATAATTAAGTGAATAATAGTGAGACAAATACCACATTACCATTTTACATTAAACTTATTTACGCCATTTTTGAATGTTTTTTCCCGCCAAGGCTGCATTTATTTGGTCATAAATACATAAAAAATTGTGAAATATTTTTATAATTACAAATAGCATCATTACTGCAGTCTTCAGTGTCACATGATCTTCAGAAATCATTCTAATATACTGATTTGCAGCTCAAGAAACATTTCTGATTATTATCAATGATGAAAACAGTTGTGCTGCACAATATTTTTGTGGAAACTGTGATGCATTTTATTCTTCAGAATTCACAGATGAAAGTAAAATTTAAAAGAACAGAATTTATTTGAAATAGAAATCGTTTATAACATTATAAATGTCTTTACTGTCACTTTTGATAAATTTAGTGCATCAGTTACACTGATTAATAAAAGTATTAATTTCTTTAAAAAACTTACCTCAAACTTTTGATAGCTAGACAGATCTAAAATGATAAAAATATAAAATAAATTGTAATTTTTAAATGATTTTCTCCACATGAAAATGATGGATACCAATAATAGAAACCATTCAAAATTATTAAAAAATATTAAATAAAATGTAATTTTAATGTTTTCCACATGAAAATGACAACATACACCTTGAATAAATATTTTAAAATATAATATAAATAATATACAATATATAACATATATGTCATATTTGTAAAAAACAAACAAACAAAAAAAATATATATATATATATGAAAAACAATAGTGTATTGTGATGATACTCAAACAAACTCTTCAAGAATATCTGATTCATTTTAGTGAATCGGGTCATTTCATTAAACTGGTTCAAAAATTATTTATTTAATAGGATGTTATTGACTGCTATTATAGGAATATGAATGAAGAAATTCACATTTTAATAGAGTTTACCTGAACCAGTATGAATATACAGGTTTTTAGCATAGTTTGAACTACAGAAGCAGATTTCATGATCGAATGATTGCAGAAGTGCTTTATCAGAAGTGAAGTTTGACTCTCATCGAACGTCTTTTCAGTTTCATGTGTTTATGATTTGTTTATTGAAGAAAATGGCATGCAACATGGTTTGTGAGCTTGAATCAAACAGGCCTGATTGAGTTTCTCCTCATTACAGCCGCACAGATGCATTAGGGGCCGTGCTTCGGCCCCGGGTCTCCCCGCATTGTGCTCTTTGATTCAGAGCCTGGCCCTCCATTCAGCGTGTGAAGAGCCCAGAGGACAGGACCATTGAGAGACGGCCGCTTTAAGAGGTCGCGGCGTGAAAGAGGAGAGAGACCTTTCACAGCTGCTCTCACAACCAGAGGACTGCGCCCGGCTCTTCACACACTCTCAGTGAGGGCTCTCAGTTTTCAGATGTCCTTTAAAAGGAATAAAAGCTTCAAATAGGTTCACATGAACTAATGTTTTAGTGACTCCACTTCATAAAGCACTAATTCTGCCTGTTTGAGAAAACCACGCGGACTAGAACAGTGGAGACGAGAGAGAGAGAGAGAGAGAGAGAGAGAGATTACTAAAATAAGCAAAATAAATGTTTATGCATATGCATATTTAAACAAATAATTTAAAAGCACAGAACAAAACAAAATAAAACATTATATATATATATATATATATATATATATAATGTTTATTTTATTTATTTATTTATTTTATTATATATAAAATACTAATATAAAATAGTAAAAAATTACAATTATGTTTAATTATGCTTAATTTTTTTATGTATGCATGTTCAGTTCCCCAAAAAAGATATTAATAAATGATATATCAACTGTTTATTTTACTTATTTTAGTAATCTAGTCTAACTACTAAAAAAAATAGGGGGAAAAATTACAATTATATGTTTAAAAATGCATTATTTATTTTATATATGCATATTTAGTTCCCCAAAAAGATATAAATACTTTTTATATAAACTATTTATTTTACTTATTTTAGTAATCTTGTAAAATATATAAAATACTACTAATACAAATATAGTAAAAAAAAAAAACAAATTAATTAAAAAAAAAGAAAAAAAAATATATATACAATTAAATGTTAATTTAGCTTTTTTATTTGGGATATTTATGCATATTTTAACATATATATAAACAAGCTTCCCACCTCTCCACAAAAGATATAAATAGTAAAATTATTACACATTATTATTACATAAATTGCACATATATTAGACACACATATACACATAAACCCATACAAACTAATTATATATACATGTAAACATTTACTTATTTTATTTTTATATATTTTACTTGCTTTTAACCTCTCACTGTCCAAAAGAATATACGTTCAATTTTATAAATATATTTTATTTAAAATATGAAAACAATTATAAATTATATTAATTAAATTTTTTTTTGGCTGTGTAGAGGTCATTTATTTTAAATAGGTTTCTCTCGTGTATCTTAAAGATGCATCCAAAAATGCATTTTATGGAAAATAATTACATTATTTGCAATTATCATTTACTTTTGGAAATAATGTAAGATGCTTCATCAAGGTGTTCCTTTCTTTAGTAAACACAGTTAAAAACACCAAACCACAGCTTGGTCTTAACATCAGGAAGAGTTTGAATGCTTTCATCAGTCTGGTTCTGGACTGAGTTTAGAGTTTCTCCGTCACACCGCTAACCGCTTTGACGTTTGTTGTTCGTCTGATTAGTCACAAGTTCATTTCTTGATCTATAACCCGTGCGTTAACACACATTACATATTCATCGGCCGGCGGCCTGCCCGCTACCAGCGAGGCCAATAAAACTGCAAATTTGATTACATGTGCCCTTTGGCTCTGTGTCGAGGGGACAAAGAGAGCGGCTGTCTGCGGCGATTAGCATGCCCAGCATGAGGTGATGTTTCCCCCAAAAGACTGGCCCGGGTCCCCCCTGCGCTGGGACATGCCTGTTTACGGCCAGCAGATCTGGACACAGCACACTTCTGCTCTGACAGAGACACATTTCCAGGCCATTTGAGTGCGTTTTGACCCAGAAGAGATGTGCAAAAAATTCTAAAAAAAACAAAAGCATCATATTTAGTAAGGCAATCAAATTTTGGAAATGCTTAAAAACCCTCAATATACACATATTTTTTCAGATTTTTTTGCAATATTTTTTTATGAGATATAACCATTTTAATATTTGGGTCATTTTTGATTCAGGTTTGCATGGAGTCCCATTAGGTGTTACAATACTTATATAAAATGATCTATGAAGTTATATTAGCGGGAAACCTTTTGTAAAGTATATTTCAAATTTTCTCCGAATCTCACACACTTTTGGGACTGAATTCTGCTCATGAATATGAATATGAATATGTGCATCTATTGACAAAATGTATCACTTTATTCATCTGAAAGTGAAGGTTTATGCAAACAAAATGAATTTATTTTGTTTGAAAACAAGAGTAATGTGTATGCTGTTTTATTAGAAATAAATTTCTCATCAATATATAAATTTGGAATTATAGTTATTATTATTATTATTATTTTTTTTTTGGTGTGGTTCATGTATAATTTGAAATTTCTTAAATTAAAAAAAAAAAAAAAAATGCAGTAATAATATGGTAACATTCAAAACATTCAATTTTTGTCACATTTACTCATTAATGATAAGTTGCTGATCAGATACAATATGGCTTAAGTACAGATTTTCAATGCATTTTGAGAATTAAATATAATATAATCTCCCTGTGTCTGCATCTCTTCAGATTGTCTCTTGAGCAGAAAATGTTTGTGATTCTGATGAAAGAGCGACACACAGCATCATTACAGCGTCTCTCGACAGACACGACTGGAAACAAGCGTGATGGAAACGCTCTTCAGTCTGCTTTAATACTTTCATTTATGCCAAATTACATTAAGATACAATTTTTAATGTAATTTGGCATAAATTAAAGGCAGTACAGCAAATACAACAAAGAGCATTACATTTACAGTTTGAATATGAATCATCATTATTTTTGACATTATTTTTAAGAAAATAATCCTAGTGATGCTAAAACTTCATCTTTTCATGTTTTACCCTATTTTGCATTTTTTTAAAGTCTGTTTTTTTTGTAATTCTCAATACTCATTAAACCATCCTTTATACCATAAAATTTGTAAAAAAAAATACAATGATTTAAAAAATAAAATAAAATAATAATAATAATAATAATTTACCATAAATTAAAGGCATGACATTTACATTTTTAACACAACTTAAATACTATATATCACTATTTTTTTTTTTTTTTAAATAGGGTAACATGCTTAATTTTTAAGAAAATAACTGTGCTAAAATAATAATAATAATAATAATAATATTTTGCATCAAGAAAATGAAGTTTTAAAAAAAAATGTTAATACTGTAATGCCATACATTTGTGTGAAATTATTTAAAATGAAGTGATTTTATAAAAATGTAATTTAGCGTACAGACAGCACAACATTTAAAAAAATAAAATAAAAATACAGTTTAAATAATATATCATTACTTTTTAGATCATTATTTATGTTATCCATACTGTTTTTATTAAATATGTGCTTAATTTTTAAGGAAAAAATCTTAATGATACTAAAATTAGGCCTCATGCAAAATCGTGTTTCTGATTTATTTCGTCTGATTTGGGGGTAAGAAATTCAGGACTTTTTGTGAGTTTCACACATGCATTAATTATCGTAAAATAGCACTTGTTGATTGCAAACAAGCTCTCATTGTCCGCAGCTATGAGGACGGCCAACAATAAAGTAAAGAAATATAGTCCACATTGATAGACTGAGGCACAGATACTTTTCCAGGCCGTCTCTCAATGGCCTCCTCAATGGCCTGCGCTGAAAAAAGATATTACTATTTACTGCCGCCGGGCTCTGTTTGGTGTGCAAGTTAAACTTTGGCCGGGAGTCCATTGTCTCCAATGTCTATCATTTAATGGGAGCTTTGACATAATGAATGAAGGGGTTCCACCTTCCGTCCCACAGAAAGAGCCAGTCTTATCAGAGCCAATCACAGCGCGCCGCATTGTCTTCTTTGTGCTTTTTAATGAAGTTAACTCTCACACGAGAGGGAGAAACTCCTCCGAGCGCTCCAGACCGGAGGATGATGTCTTAAAGCGGACGAGGAACCTGAACGACATGGCTGGCTTTCCTCATCCGGGATTCGGGAATTCTGGGAAGTGTTTTCTGATCGAGAACCTGCTGAGTTCACCTGCGCCAGGTGTTCGTCCCAAGAGATGCTTCCCGGCTCTGGTTTACGGGCCGCTGGGGCTGATGGTGAAGGCCAGGTGTGTTTCTCAGGACGGGGAACGAGGCCAGACACCGTCAGGTAAAACCACCTGAGACAGATGCATTTCACCTGCTGTTGTTTTAGTTTTTATGAATATTTTAGATATATTTTTTATTTTTATAGTTTCTGTTTGAATTAGAATTTTATTTCGTTTTTAGTATTTTTTTATTTTATTTTTTATTAGTTTTTTTTTATTCCAGTTTTAGTTTGTTATTTTAATATATCAAGTTCAGTTAAATGAAATGTTGCCTTGGCAGCTAGCTGAAATAAATGTAACTTTTAAAAATATTTTATTTCAAGTATAGTTTTTATGAATATTTGAAATATATATATATATATATATATATATATATATATATATATATATATATATATATATATATTACGTTTTTATCATTTTTGGTTTAAACTTAATTTTATTTTTATGTTTTAGTATTTTTGTCATTTTATTTGTTTTTGTTTTTTAATGTTTATTTTTTTATATAATTTTTTATTTCAGTTTTAGTCTGATATTTTAATATGTCAAGTTCAGTTAAATGAGATGTTGCCTTGGCAGCTAGCTGAAATAAGTTTAACTTTTAACATTTTTTTAATTTCAAGTAACAAAAACGTTGTTTTAGTTTATTATAGTTTTTATGAATATTTAAAAAATATGTTTTTATTTTCATATTTTCTGTTTTAATCTTAATTTTATTTAATTTTTAGTATTTTTGTTGTGTTTTGTAATTTTATTTATTTTTGTAATATTTATTTTTTATTAATTTTTTTTTTTTAAATTTCAGTTTTAGTTTGTTATTTTAGTACATCAAGCTCACTTCAATGAAATTAAGACATTTTGCCTTGGCAGCTAGCTGAAATAAAATAAGTTTCTTATGCTTTTAGTTTTAGATAACTAATAATTTAAAGTTTAACATTCTCATAATATCATCAAAAGAAATTCAATTAATTTTGAATTAAATTAAAAGCTTTGATTAGTTCAGACTCTCGATATCTTTGTGAAAATACATCTACATTTACAAACAGTTCTGAGAGTTAAAACAGTCACATTTAAATCAGCATTTAACATTTTAGAGTAATATATTGCAAAGAGGATTTATTTTTTTATTCATTCATTCATTCATTCATTCACTCACTCATTCTATCTTCCCTTCAATTATAGGATGTGGGTAACTGGTTTTATTTTATTTTAAAACTTTTTTATTTTTCTTGGTATTTAATAATATTTTAATGTATATTAAGGATTTAATGAAATTTTTAGTATACTAAATTTAGAAAAATATTGTTTAAAGTAGTTTTTAATGATGCATATCACACAACCAATCACAACACTGTCAACTTGTTTAATTTGAATTTCTGGAATGCAATTACCCGCATATATTATGTTGTTGAAATTAATTAGTTTTAACATATATGGACATAATTACGCATTGCATACATATTATTTACTTGTTGTTTAGCTACTTTTCAGAATGTACTCACAGAAATACAGTACGCTCTGCACACTATCACTATAATATCTAGACTTGTATAATAATTATTTATTGACTATTTTCAAATGACAGAATAATAGTATAGAAAAGAATAATTTAAATATCACAAATAACAGTATGGGAATTATGTTAAGCTCAAAAATGTGCATTTTTAACATGATGTTTGAGCTGCAGATTCACGTGATATAATGTGATTAAAGTTCAGTTTGCACTCATCCGTCTCCAGTTATCATGGCCGGTGTTTCTCTGCCCCGCTGTTCTGGGTCTGCACCTGTGATATCGGCTGCTCCTCGGTTCCCCAGTAAGACACACACACACACACACACACACACACACACACACACACACACACACACACACACACACACACACACACACACACACACACACACACACACACACACACACAGGTTGGATGAATTTGGTGCTATAAGACGCACATTCAGTCGCCCAGATGAGCAGCAACCATTCAGAAGTAAAAAAATGCTTTCTTTTTTATATTTAGATATTTATATTTAATCACAGAGCAAGCACATAGCAACACCCTAGCAACCACCTGGTAACAACTCAAAACATCCTAGCAACCACATAGCAACATTCTAAAATGCAGAGTCTGACAATTCTAGTGAAAATGCTTCTATTTTGCATTATTTAATAATAATAATAATAATGCAAATTAATAAAATCATAATTATATGATCAGAATAACATTTTGAGAGAAAAGCTGTATTGAATTTTGTATCAATGTCACTTCTTTACTTAGATTTAATTTATATATAAAATATATATATTTTTTTCATTTTAATGTCCTAACTTTTATGTATAAAGTATTGATACATAGAAGAAAAAATGTACATGTATTTTATTTATATATCAAGAATTTCTTCGTTTTTGTCACAAGCTGTCTTTTATATAAAAACTAGAAAATATAAATTTTGTTTTATTTTTATAAGTGCTGTCAAATGATTAATCGTGATTAATCGCATCCAAAATAAAAGTTTTTGTTTACATAATATATGTGTGTGTACTGTGTATATTTATTATGTATATATATAAATACACACACATGCATGCATATATTTAGAAAATATTTACTTGTATTTACATGTGTGTATTTATATTCATATACATGCACGTGCGTGTATTTATATACACAATAAATATACACACTACACACACACACATACATAATGTAAACAAAATCTTTTTTGACTGCACTAATTTTTATTTAAAAAATATTTTTCTTCATTTAATCATAACCTTTCTTTCATATATATATATATATATATATATATATATATATATATATATATATATATATATATATATATATATATATGTATAAACAACAGAAAATGTTTATAAATTTTATTATATGTAAAATGTATCTAAATATTTATATATGTATTCATATACAAAATATTTCTCTGTCATCACAGTCACAGCTTATATAAAATATTTATACAAGAAAGAAAATATTTATATATAAAATACAGGCATAAAAAAGATATTTATATATTTAATTTATATATAGAGTATATCAAATATGTGTTCCATTTGTCATAAGTTTTCTTCATAACTTAAAAGATGTATCCATGAAAATATTCATATTTTATTTCAATACTTCCTCTTCATTTTATGTCACTAAATTATTACAAATTCTTCAACTTTTTTTCCAGGTTTAAACAAAAGACCTCGTTGCACATTATTAAATAAAGCACGCTGGTGAATTCAGCGATATCTTTATCGCCTTCTGAATCTCTTGCGTTGGGGCTTCTGCTCTCGGCAAACCCGGATCTGTCAGATTGGGGTGTTTCAAAAGCCTCCCTGAAACAGTTTAGTGTTTTGACACTTTCCCACAGCGCTCTTGGCGCTCTTCTCCGTGACCAATCGCCGCATTCAGAGCGACCGCACACATGCGACCCCACCGCTGACCCGGGATCGCTCGCTAATCGGAATCGCTTCTCCGGCCTTTTTGTTCTCGCTAATGAAAAGCGGAGCTCTAAAAGCTGCCCTCCCCTCCTCATCCGTCCATTCTGTCTGCTTCAGGCCCCCGTAGACATGAGGCCCTCAATAGAAATGACTTTTATAGACTTTTTTCCAGCTCATCTCCCTGTACAGAGAATGAGACGCGTCCATCTTCTGAAAGGAAACACTGAGAGCAGAAGATAATGCGATATGCATCATTTGCTGCGGGCGTGTGGGCGGGGCTGAGGGTCAGCTGACCCTTTAATAGGGCGTTTAAGTGGAAACTATTTAGACTCAATAGTGAGCAGAGAGCATGACTAACCTGCTTACTCACGCCGCTGACGGTGGCCACTCGGGAGATTTGTCCAACACATTAAAAAGGCATCGCTGAATGTGTTCAGAGCACCTGAGAGGTTTAGTCGTTCATTTATGTGTTTTATTTGAAAAGTTCATTCAGTTTTCTAATGAAAACATGGCTCTGATGAATCATGGAAAGTCAGATTGTTGCCATCCCGAAAAGTATAGTGAAATTGCAATGTAACACACTTAAATAATCACATAAATTACATACATATTTTATACCCTCAGCAGGGATCAATCCTATAAATTCCCTATTATAAATAAACCTAATCAACCAAAAATATTATTAAAGAGGTCGTGTTTATCTGTTTTTTTTTTTTTTTTTTTTTTTTTTGTAACCCTTAGGATAAATCTTATATTGGAAAATAAATAAATAAAAAAATAATTCATAAAAAATTCATGTACGTGTATACCTCTAGGATAAATCCCATACATTTCATATAAATAAAATAAAATAAAATAAAATAAAATAAAATAAAATAAAATAAATAATCCTATAAATCTTTATAAAATATATAAAAAACAAACAAACAAACAAACAAACAAACAAACAAACAAACAAACAAACAAACAAACAAACAAACAAACAAACAAACAAACAAACAAACAAACAAACAAACAAACACATAAAGTCAAACTTACCCTAAAGTCAAACCCATTTTCCCCCAGAAATATTTTTATACCCTAAAGATAAATAACTTTCCTTTCCATAAAATAAATTAAAATAAATAATTAAAATAAAAATATCTTTAGAAGTCCTAAATCCTAAACATTCCCTAAATAAATAAATAAATAAATGAATAAATAATAAATAAATACACCCCAACGAACTAACAACAAAAATATTGTTACAGAGGTCATGCCTCCCCCCCCTTTTTAATACATATTTATATATAAATAAAATAAAATAAAGTTAAATAATTAAATTAAATAAAAATATTTAGCAGTGCTAAATCCCATACATTCCCTATCTAAATAAATAAATAAATAAATAAATAAATAAATAAATACAAGTACCCCAACAAACTAAAAATATTGTTACAGAGGTCTTGTTTCTCTTTTTTGAACACATATATATATATATATATATATATATATATATATATATATATATATATATATATATATATATATATATAAATCCTATATATTCCCTATCAAAAAATAATAAAATAAATAGATGCATTTAATGTAAATAGATGTATTTACTTACATTAAATTAAAAAATTATTTCAATTACAGATCTCCTTAGCAATTAAGAAATTACATGATAACAAATGACATAATAAATCCTATACATTCCCTACGAATACATAAATACATACAGTACATAAATAAAAGATGTGTGTCCTGCAGAGGGCGTGGGGTCTGTGCTGTGGAGTCCAGCGCTGAGCTCCAGGTCCCGGCCGGGAATCCTGCGGCGGGCCGTGTTTTCTGAGGAACAGAGACGAGAGCTGGAGAAAACCTTCCGCAAGCAGAAGTACATCAGCAAGACGGACCGCAACCGACTGGCCACCGACCTCTGTCTGAAAGAGACGCAGGTCAGACCACAGAAACACACGCTCAACTACTCGTGCTGCTTCATCGTTTGGGGAAACCGTGATACACTATGTAATAAAAGTTTGGCGTGAGTCATTTAAAAAAAAAAAAAAAGAAGAAATTACCTTTTTTCCAACTGCTTACATTTTCAAAACTTTACCTCTTTTTTACACACAAATCAGTAATTGCACACACAAAATGCAAAATGCCTCACATCTCTTGCAAAATGAAGCACTGCATTCAAAATATCACAAACACATCTCAAAAGCAAACATTTGCAAACACCTTTGCCACAATATTAATTCCTGTTAGATTTTAATGTGTTACACAGAGAATTGTGTGTTGTGTTTTACCAAAAGTGCCAAAAAAAAAAAAAAAGAGTCAAAAGCTGAGAATTAGTGTAAGGTTTTGCAGATTTGGTGTGTGCTTCTGCTGTTTGAGTGACAGCTTTCAGAAACTGTGTGACAAGCGAAGATTGTGTGTGTAAGCAGTGGAAAAAAGCTGTACTTTCATAAATCGACACTCTCAGAAATAAAGGTACAAAAGCTGTCACTGGGGCGGTACCTTTTCAAAAGGTACATGTTTGTACCTAAAGGGTCCATTTTGGTACCTTAAAGTGTACATATTTGAACCTAATAGGTACAAAAGTGTACCTTTTGAAAAGGTACCGCACCAGTGACAGCTTTTGTACCTTTATTTCTGAGAGTGAAGGATGCATTCAATTGATCAAAAGACATTTCTATTTCAAATAAATGCTGTTCTTTTGAACTTTCTATTCATCTGTGAATCCTGAAAAATAAAATCTATCATGCTTTCCACACAAATATGAAGCAGCACA
Source organism: Acrossocheilus fasciatus (assembly GCA_036784905.1). NCBI lineage: Eukaryota > Metazoa > Chordata > Actinopteri > Cypriniformes > Cyprinidae > Acrossocheilus > Acrossocheilus fasciatus. Next base: position 1,841,085 of record CM071962.1, on the reverse strand, counting down.
ACTGTTTTCATCATTGATAATAATCAGAAATGTTTGTTGATCAGTATATCAGAATGATTTCTGAAGATCATGTGACACTGAAGACTGCAGTAATGATGCTGAAAATACAGCTTTGATCACAGGAATAAATTACAGTTTAACAGATATTCATACAGAAAAAGTTATTTTAAATTGTAATAATATTTCACAATTTTTAACTGTATTAGTGATCAAATAAATGCAGCCCTGGTGAGCAGAAGAGACTTTTTTCCCCCAAAAATATTTACAAATCAGTGCACCAAATTTTTGACTTTAGAATTTAAAAAAAAGTTTGAACTGTTTTATTTGACCAGATTAAATGCTTTAAGCTAAATGCGTTCTCTATATTCACGGTTTGGCAGCGACTCTGTAAGTCGATCCGGTTTGCTGAAAGCGGTTCATGTGTCCCGCAGGTGAAGATCTGGTTCCAGAACCGCAGGATGAAGTGGAGGAACTCCAGAGAGAAGGAGAGCACAAACACACGACCGCCGATGGAGCGACTGATGCTCTGGAGCCAGTCTGAACCGGCGGACACAACACACACACCAGCGCAGACCAAACACACTCACACACACACACACTCACCAGTGCACGGCACAAACGCTCAGACCAGATGACACATCCGAGGAGAGAACAGACTCTTGATGCAAGGATACACAAAAACTGCAAACATCTAGGAATTTTACAGTTGTGATTTACAATGTCTTTAAAAGTGATGGAAAAGTCAGAACTTTTGGCAAAACTTTACAATACGTTTCCATTTGTTAACATGAACAAACAAGAAAAAAACAACTACTTATAAACCATGCATTAATCGTAGTTAATGTTAATCTCAACATTATGAGATACTTCATCACAATTATGACACAAAAAGTCATAACTATGAAATTAAAAGTCTAAGTTATGAGATGCAAAGCTATAATTGTGACATAAAAAGTAAAAATATGAGATACTAAGTCATAATTATGAAATTAAAAGTCTAAATTATGAGATACTAAATCATTATTTTGAAATTAAAAGTCTAAATTATGAGAAGCTGAATCATAGTTATGACAAAAGTCAAAAATATGAGACACTAAGTCACAATTATAAGATAAAAAGTTGAAGTTATAATTATGACAAACAAAAAATATGAGATACTTATTCACAGTTATGAAATTAAAAAGTCATAATTATGAGATACTACGTTGTAATTACGAGATAAATAATAAATAAATACTAAATAATAAAATTATGACATGAAAAGTAAAAGAATAAGATACTAAGTCACAATTATGAATTTAAAAAGTCTAAATTATGAGATACTAAGTCATAATTATGAGATAAGTTAAATTTATAATTATGACAAACACAAAAATATGTGATACTAATTCATAATTATGAAATAAAAGTCAAAATTATGAGATAAAAATAAACAAAATTATAACATGAAAAGTAAAAAATAGATACTAAGTCATAATTATGAATTAAAAAGACAAAATTATGAGATACTAAGCCATAATTATGAGACAAAAGGCTTAAATTATGAGATACTAAATCATAATTACTAACAATAAATGAACAGTTGTATTTTATTAACTAAAATCTACAAATATATTGTAACAAATGTATTGCTCTTTGGTAGTTAATGTACATTAATTAATGTTAACTAATGGGACCGTATTGTAAAGTGTTACTAAAATTCCTATACTGAATATTTTATGCATATTTTCAAGTTGTTCTCTCGAACATTTTATTGGCTAGAAATCGCTGTTTGTGAGTGTGAGCTCTATCAAAGTTATGAAGTTTCACTGGTGCAAAAGTGTTGTAAAATATTCCTCAATATGATGAATGTGAATAATGCTACAGCTTTTATTACATCTTTGCAAATTAGGTGTTTTGAATTCTCCTTACTACTGCAATTAGGGCCATTAAGCTCTTTATAAGATGCACAACTAATTGCCATAACAAGCTCATTTACATGTGCTTTTATTTTTAATGTTGCATAAAATGTACATTGTAAATTCTGAATTACGTTTAGATGAGAAACATTACTTTTGAAATAAAATGAGATGGAACCTTTATTTCTTTTGCTTCAACATTTTGACATTCATCACTTTGTGCAAAACTCTAATTGAAGTAACAGTCACAGAGCAACACTTGACATCTCATTTCAGACACATAAATGCATGCCAAATGAAGGGACTCGAGGTGCCAGTGAACACGAGAAACTAGCCATTACACACCTGTAAACAAACACAGTGGAGAAGCAGTTCAACCACACCATCAACATCTTCAAGATCACCTTGCACTGAAAATCACAACAGCCATGATATCAGTCTATGGAGGCCCATTTCTGCCATAAGAAAAAAAAAACATGCTTTGGTAAATAATCATTATGACATAAATAAAAAGGTAAATGTTAGATATTAAGTCATAATTATGAAAATAATCATTATGACATTTCCATGACATAAGGAAAATGCTTTGGTAAATAATCATCAACTATTAAATAAAAATTAGGACAAAAGAGATACTTATACATAATTTTGATATAAAAAGTTGAAATTATGAGATACAAAGTGACAATTATGACATAAAAATGTATAAATAAAATATATTAAGGCATAATGAAATAAAAAGTCAAAATTGTGATATATTGTCGTACTTATGAGATAAAAAGTCAAAATTGTAACAAAAAGTAAAAATATGAGATACTAGGTCACAATAATGAAATGAAAGTCTGAATTATGAAACACTAAGTCAAATTGATGAGATAAAAATTCAAGAATATTAGATAGTAATAATTATGAAATAAAAAGTCTAAATTATGAGATACTAAGTAATTATATATATATATATATATATATATATATATATATATATATATATATATATATATATATATATATACATATATATATATATATATATATACACATATATATTACTAAGTAATAATTCTTGAAATTATAAATCTAAATTAGGTCTGACAAAGCTATGACATAAAAAAGTTATGATAAGGACAGTAACCAAAAAGAAAATAAGACATACTAAGTTATGACTGAGTTTGAAAATTAAAATTTGATACTTTTGTCATGTCAATGTCATAATTTTGACGTTTTGCAGTAATTATGATTTACCAAATCATTATTTTGTTTTTCTCACTTGGCAGAATGGACTTCCATATTGTTATTATTGCATCTGTACATTACCCTAATATGAAAGCTCACTTAAATAAAATGAATAGTTACAGATAAAACATAAACATTTATACATTTTTCAAACTGCTGTTGATTGAGTAAAAGCAAATATATGATATTTGTCATGATTGTCATTTTATTGTTACTTCAGTTGGTCTCAGATTATTGATCATCTTGTGAAACAGTGTGAAGTCAGTTTTGTGTCACTAGAGGTCAGTGTTTTACAATAAATGACAATGTTACTGCTGTGGCATTACTAAAATCAGGCTTCACTAATAGAAATACCATAGTATTACCGTGTTTTAAACATGGTTTTGGACATGTACTATATCATAATACCATGGTAATTTTTTAATAATTGGAAAATCCATGAAAAAAACCACAGTGAATGTACCACAGTGTTACCATCTGATAGCATAATTGTAGCACAGTATGCTAGTAGGTTGTTTTCTATAAAGTTTTAATGGGTTTTAACTAGATTTTGTGGTAGATTTTGGCTAGAATTTGAGGAAAAGCCTTATTGACTGATTCATTTACAGTAGTAAACTTAATGGGTGAATTTTTAAGGGTTATGCAACGAAACTCAAGTGTTTGTGGTTTTTGGTCGTCTGTGATTCAGATACTCTAATGCAAATTAAACCAAGATGAACATCTCTGCAGTTCAGAATGTGTGAAAACAATCCAGTGTTCTTGAGAAACTCATTCCCACAGCTCAATACTGCAGACGCACCAGAAACAGCATCAGTCGAGCCCTGCAGTTCTGTGCAGGTGAGCAAAGATCATCACACAGGTGCTCTGCGCTTTATTTACTGCTCCAGCGCAGTCTGCCGAGGCTCTAAAGAAATGCTTGTTGCTTAGCTGTTGTTTTTCACTTTCAATAACACAAATAAGGGAAAAACTGGGGCACTTTTGGAGTTTTTTCATTCTTCTTTCTAAGCGTCTCTCTCTATGTTGTTATTTCTCGAGGGTCTCAAGTGGCTGCTGTTGTCTGGAAAAGGCTTCAGATTGTGTTTGAATGATTTTATTTTCCTGGTGGCACTTTAGAAAATAACGTGCTGCGAGGACGACAGTATTATTGTGTTTCAGTCCCATCAGCCAGAACATCAATAACTGATGGACATAAAACACACGCGCGTGCACACACACAAACACACAAACACTGTTCGCATCTCCCATTGACTTCTGTTGTACTTAGATTAAGCTAATTAGTTACCGTTGTTTGCTAAGGCACGTATAACAATTACTAGTAGTCACATTAATCTGAGCCAGCTTCTAAAGATTCTGTGCATGTCCTGCAGTGCTTGAAGAAAACACCTGGCAACCAGCCATACATTTGGAACCACAAAGCAACACTCTAGCAACCACCCAAAACGTATTTGGATCCACATAACAACAGCCTAGCAACCACCCAAAACGCATTTTGTTCCACATAGCAACAGCCTAGCAACCACCCAAAATGCATTTGGATCCACACATCGACAGCCTAGCAACCACCCAAAACGCATTTGGATCCACACAACGACAGCCTAGCAACCACTCAAAACACTTTTGGATTCACACATATACACCCTATCAACCACCTGAAACACATGTGGAACCTCATAGCAACTGCCTAACAACCACCCAAAACCCATTTGCAACCACATAGCAACACCCTAGCAACCACCTCAGACATTTACAACAGCTTAGTAAAGATCCAAAAGATGTGCAACCACATGGCAACAGCCTAATAACCACCCACATTTGCAACCACATTGAAACAGCATAGCAACCAAATTATTTAAATACCACATTGCAACACCCTAGCAACTGCCTAAAACATTTGCAACCACATATCAGCTACCTAGCAACCACCCAAAACACATTTGAATCCACATAGCAACACCCTAGCAACCACCCAAACATTTGCAACCACATAGCAACAACTGAGCAACCTTCTAAAACACTTGCAACCACATAGCAGCTGCCTAGCAACCACCCAAAACACATTTGGATCCACATATCAACACCACAGGAATCACTCAAATATTTGCAACCACATAGCAACACCCTAGCAACCACCCAAAACATTTGCAACAACATAACACAACGTAGCAGCCACCCAAAATATTTACAACCACGTAGCAACAGCCTAGCAACCACCCAAAACACATTTGGAAGCACACAGGACACCATATAAGCAGACATCACAGAGATTCTTTATGAATATGTGTTCATGCTGGACGGCGTGAGTCAGGTCATCATATGTTATTGTTGACAGGTTTTCTGTCATCATGTCTCGCTCTGAATTGCAGTCAATCACATCAGAAACATCCTCTCTCTCTCGGCTGACCAAAAATATTAAAAGCGGGTAATAAATTCCGGCGGAAGAGTTATGAGCTCTATTCAAATATGCCGTCGCCGTCTGTGACCCGCAGCTGTCTCACATCGGAGGTGATATTAGATTCTTGCTGAGATACATGTGGGTGTCAGAGGCCTTCGAGAGCCGGGACGGATCCGCTCTGTCAGGCTTTATTGGGAGTTTGGCTGTTGTTGATCCTTTACTCCTTTATTATGGGATCTGCAGGGATTAGCTGTGAACGTGAGCCATGTTTCACCACTGCAGGAGAGCCTCAGACTCCATAATGGCTGCCGGCTCTCAGATAAGACGCACTGGCCTTTCAGTGCCGCCAAACGGGTCGCCAGGGCCGAGCAAAGCTCCTCTGTTCAGAGCCAAAACGCAGCTTGACCGCTTGATTTACTAGGTCAGTTTCCAAGAGAGTTCTCGTCTTGTTAAGAATAAGAGACTAGTCGAACTCATTTCAGTACAAGAACAGCGTCACAGATGTGTCAAAAAAAAAGGCCGGAGTGAAAAAGTGACCTGATTTCAAACTGAAAGCCTTGTAGAAAGAAAAAAAAAAGATAAATTAAATACATATTTTATATAATATTTACATATGATAGCTATATAAAATAAATATAAATATAGAAATTAAATTATTTATAAATGCAAATAAATCAGTATATATATATATATATATATATATATATATATATATCACATACTCCGCTATGGTGATCCCTGATAAAGAGAGCAAGCCGAAAGCAAGAGGAAGAGAATATATATATTAAATAGCAATTATAATTAAAAAAAAAAAACATCAATTATTGGTTTATAATAATAATGATTAAATTACAAAAATTAAAAAACAAATAAGCTAAACAAAATGTTAGCAAACAAACATTTACCAATATTATTACTGTTCACAATTACATCTTTAAAATAACTACTAAATCATTATTTACAAATAAAAATATAATTAATAACTATACTGTATACTATAAATTACTTATAATTATACATAGAAAAATGCATTATATATGGATAAAAATATAAATAGTTGAATATAATATTAATGTCAATTAAAATGAATGTCATTATTTTAATATTAATGTAAATTAAATAAAAATCAATTCATTAAATGCTTATTTTATTTTATACTTATTTTTCCATCATTATTGGCACACTGTAAAAAATTTCAAGTGGTTTCAATGAATTATTATTTAGTAACTAGTTCCACAGAAATTTTCAATTCAAGTCACCTTCATTTATATAGCGCTTTATACAATACAGATTTACAGAGTCAAACAGAAAAATAGTTTGTCAATAATGTAAGAGGACATTAACAAGTCATTTTTCCAGTTAAAGTCAGTTCATTGGTGATTCAGTGTTGACATCATCAGCCAAGCGTCCCCAAATAAGCAAACCAAAGACGACAGCCGCAAGGACCCAAAACTCCATCGGCAACAGAGATTGAGTAGAAAACCTTGGGAGAAACCAGGCTCAGTCGGGGGGCAGTTCTCCTCAGGTCAGATGAAACCAGCATGGTGTGGTTTAATTCTAGGCTGCAACCCAGGTCAGATTGAGCAGAGGACTCGTCTGGTTCTCGAGGTCTCGTCCCGATGGCTGAAGGGGTCTTCGGAGGGGATCTGGCTGGCATGGTCTCCGCTGACATTCAGGGCTGTAGAGGTCGTCTCTAGCTGCTGATCCACCATCTGATCTGGATACGGACTGGATCTGGTGGCTACATTCACCTCGGAATAAGAATGAAACAGACCAATATTAGCGTAGATGCCACTGAGAACAATAAAGCACATTATCAGTGTTACGTACAAATATTTATTCAGTGCCACTTGACTTACCTGATGCCTGAGCTTGACGTACACTGTCTTATATCCACTTTTTTTTGCATATACAACTCATAAAACACTTTCTAAATGTCCGCTAAAAAAAAATCGAATATGTTGCATGATTTAGTCTAAAAAAATAAAATTTATTTAGTGGCTCTTACCTGAGGCGTGAACTTGACAAGATGATCTCGGTGTTGGCTGGATTTGTTTTTATTAGTTTAGTCAACATTTAGCATTCTGACTGGATTTGAAAATAACCATTCATTTAATGTTTTTAAAATATATTTGTGCAGACTTAATATAATACGTCTTCTCAACTAAGCCCAAGCAATAAAATTAGTTCAACTTAAAAAATTTTGGCCCTTCCAGCATTTTGTTAATTGGATTTTTTACAGTGCACCTTATGCTTTATTACACAGTTTTTATGTTATCTTTTTCTTGTTATTTGGATTAATGCTTTGGCAATAAAAAATAAAAAAAATACTACCATACTACTTTAAAACTGAAAATTGAGTAATCATGAAGATGGCAGCGATTGATTGCATTGTGTTTCAGATGTATAACACAAAGGTCAAACACATGTAATGTACTCGCAGTGAGGTGAAGTTTCTAGTACGGCTGTCACAGCGTGCGCTTTGAGACCGGCTCTGATTTTAATGGCTGTAAGAGTCTCTGCCCTGTTCAATTCAAAACTGACCACATAAGAGAAAAATCAATTCACAGCGTCTCCAGAACGATGCCACACCAGCTCCTGATAACCAAACCAGCATCACATTCACAGCTGGGCTTTCTACAGAGAATTTCAGAGTCTATGAAAGCGTGCAATTCTGAGAACTGATGCATTTTAATAAAGAGAAAACAACCCTGTTCATTTATATATAAGCATAACAGCACACTAGGGACTAAGTAAGATTAAACAGGTTTTGTGTTCCACAGGCATTTCTGGGTCACACCTTTATGGAACACTCTTAAAAATAAAGGTTCTTTATTGGTATCAGCGGTTTCATAAAGAACCTTTGACAGCTATGGAATCTTTACGCTGCATAGAATGTTCTTCACACTAAGAAAAAACGGTTCTTTTAACCAAAAACAGTTTTTGCCTTTTGGAACCTTTATTTTTAAGAGTGAACTCAAAAAAACTATTTAAAACAACTAGTTTAAAACTGTCTAACATTGAACATTTTATGAATTTTGTCCTCCGGGGTTAAACTAAAACCACATAGACATGCATAAAGACAAGCAAGTCAGCTATATAATAATGAATCTATATCTATATCAGTTCACCCAAAAATGAAAATTGTGCCATCATTTGTTGCTCCAAACCTGTATGACTTTCTTCCTTATGCTGAACACAAACAAAGATATTTTAAAGAATGCTGGTAATCAAACAGTTGATGGTCTCCATTGACTTCTGTAGTATTTCTGGAAGTCAATGGGGATCAACAACTGTTTGATTCTTCAAAATTCTTCAACATGTCTTCTTTTGTGTTCAACATGAGGAAGAAACTCATACAGCTTTGGAACAACTTGAGGGAGAGTAAATGATGACACAATTTTCATTTTTGGGTGAATTATCCCTTTAAGTATGTTGGATATATTTTATCCTAGACAGTATCTGTGGGGGAAAAAAGTTTTTCTAATTTGTGTTTGAACAGAAAATAATTTCATTCATTCATTCATTCATTCATTCATTCATTCATTCATTCATTCATTCATTCATTCACAAACAAACAAACAAACAAACAAACAAACAAACAAACAAACAAATAAATAAATATATAAATGCAATTAATGGATCTATATAATGAATCATAATCTGTTTTTCTAGAAAATTATTAGTGGAAATGTTTAATACAGTTTTCAAATTTTTGTTTGAACAGAAAATGACTTTAATTAATTCATGAATAAAATAAAATAAAATAAATAAAAATAAATATAATAAAATAAATAAATAAATTAATTAATTAATTCATAAATAAATATAAATTAAACTATATCATTAATCAAAATGTTAAGTACACTTGCTTTTTTGACAATATCTGTGAAAAGTTTCAACAGAATTTTCAAGACGTTTAAACAGAAAATTTATTTCAAAAAACAAACAAACAAATAAACAAACAAACAAATAAATAAATAAATAAATAAAACCATAAGTAAGTAAGTTTTTTTTTTCCTGGACAACTTCTGTGGAAAAGTTTAATAGAGTTTTCAAGATTGTGACTTTCATTTTCAGAAAATGACTTCCATTCATTTGTAAACAAACAAACAAACAAACAAACAAACAAACAAACAAACAAACAAACAAACAAACAAATAAAAGTCAACTACATAAAAGTGCATCTATATCTTGAAGTAGCCTAAGCCTTTTGCTCAAGTCTCCCAGACTATATATAAAAATATATGAATCAATGTTTCATTTGAATTGTTATACTCACAATGTCAGGCATTTTACACATATTAAACATGTCCAACCTTTCAATTGCGTCTCACCTTGCGCGATGCGTCTGAACGGAGCGCCACCAGGGGGGTTACGAGCTCCGTGCGTCCCTCCCTCCCTCCCTCTCTCTCTCTCTCTCCCTCTCTCTGCCTCTCTCTCTCTCTCTCTCTCTCTCTCTCTCTCTCTCTCTCTCTCTCTCTCTGAGCAGAGGCAGGCTGGCGGATCCTCGCGCTCGGTCTGCAGTCAGTCTGATGCGCTGCGCTGCGCAATAACCCAGCAGAACCACCTGTGTAGCTCCCAGGATCCGTTCAGCTCCGGTGATGCTCCTCTCCTCCGGCGGGAATGTGTGAATGAGGACGAGCAAGCCCGCTTTTATGTGATTGCATTCGTGCGCCTTTTCGTGGAGTAGCTATCGCAACATGGACTAATTGTATTATCCACCATGGGATTATTGCAGTTGTTTGTTGGATTATTTTGCGCGGCAGCAGGTAGGCAGAGATATCGGAGATATCATCAGTTATTAGAGTCTGATACGATGTTTGTGAGTGCAGGTGGCTGTTATCAGTTATTTCTCAATAGCGGGTCATGCATTCATCTCCATGCAGCTGTCCAAGTCAGTAATCACAGATACAGAGGTGTATTCCGTGCTATTACCACTGTTCGTTTTATATTACGGCTATGATGATTAAAATAATTAAAAATATACATTTTAATTAAAAAAGAAAAAAAAGATATATATATATATATATATATATATATATATATTTAAATTATTTTAAAATTGAAATTATAATAGCCATACAATAGTCATCTAGAGCTGTTGTACACATAAAAGTGAAGTCATTTTAGAATTGTTGAAATTTTACAACACTACTGTTTTTATGTATTGTTTAAAGCGCTGTATAAATAAATGACTTGACTTAAATGCATTAAACATGTAACATATAGGCTACAGGGTTCCCACACTCACATAAAACTGGAAATATTATGGAATTTTAGAATTCCAGGCCTGGAATAGTTAATGGAAGTCATGAAAAAGGATGCTTTTTAAACATCCCAATGCAGTAATTGCAAACGCCTGGAAAAGTGTTGGAAATGCATTGGTCTGAAGGTGTGTGTGTGAACCCTGAATGCTGTAATGTACTCACTGATGTGAAATCTTCTTTGTTTTAATGGTGCTTGTTGTGATTGTGTTGAAGCCGCTGCGTTCGGAGTGGATCCGGCGGTTCGGATCAGCGTTTTCCAAGAGTTCAGTCCTGCAGAAGGGTTTTCCGGCGTGACTCAGGTGCAAGGTTTCCACGATGACACGAGAGCATTCCTCTTCCAAGGTACAACTATAAAGATTGCAAACAAACAGAAAATTGATTCGATTTCAAGTACTGACAAAGCAAGGTTTCCCAAATGTGACTCGAACATGTTCTTTCTGGGATTTGCACTTCTGTGTATCAAGAATCGACATATGTTAAGCTGGGTATTTATACATGCATGCATGTGTGTTTCTTCTTAAATTCACTGGGATGAATGATTAAGTTGTATTTGGTTGATTGTTCTCTTTTGTGCTCTGATAGAATGCATGCATTTCAATTGCAATGCAGACGTGCATAAATGTCCGTTTTAAACATGTGTTCAGGTCATTTTGACCCGGAGAGGATTTTCTTTTTCCTGAAAATGCTTGTTAATTCTATCGCATTGGATTAAAGCTCACTGACTTTGCTCACACAGGGTATAACAACTATCCACCAAAAAAAAAAAGAAAAAAGAAAAGATAATTGTGTACTTTTTGGGGATTTTTTTCCCCCACACTCAAAAATTACCAGCCTACATAAAAACAGCTTGCAAATAATAAACTTATATTGTTGCATTTAGCACAGGTTTTACATTTTTGTACTTTTTGTGAAATGGCTTATTTGAGCTCATGCATCACAGTTTTCAAGTGAAAAAAGCATTATTTGTGGACAATTTGGCAATGTTCACTTAAAAACTGAGGATTCGACCATTGGATTCAATCTTCTTGAACTCAGTCTTCTTATCAACTTATTTTCTTTCAGTTGGCACAGGTTTTGTATCTGTTTTTGGAACTGGCTGACCGTAGGTAGCGTTGGTGTAATACATTACAAGTAACTCAAGTTACATAATCAGGTTACTTTAATTTTTCAAGTAACTAGTAAAGTAACACATTACTATTAAATTTACAACAAAATATCTGAGTTACTTTTTCAAATAAGTAATGCGAGTTACTTTGTTTTCCCATTTATTCACTGATACCTCTCCTGTCCCCGTGTTGAGGGAAATTATTAATTTCACTTTTGGTGTGAAAGAGCCTTTACAGTTGCCAAAAATATAGGTTTTGGGGGTTTTGTTACAAAAAAAAATAAAAAAAATAAAAAAATGCAAGACAAAAAGTAATGCAAAAGTGATGCAATGCATTACATTACATAAAAAGTAAGCAAGTAATGCAATTAGATACTTTTTTATGGAGTAATGTTGAAATGCATTAATTTTAAAAGTAACTTTCCCCCATCAACGTTATTGATTGTTTCAATTAGCATAGATTTTGTATTTATTTTTATTTTTTTGGAAACGATTGGATGATCTGAGCTTATGCATTGCAGTTTTTGAGTGAAAAAGCATTATTTGTGGATCATTTTGGCAACATTCACTCAAAAAAGGTGTATGAGCTCAGATCAACCAATCAGTTCATAAAAGAAATACAAAACCTGTGCTAATTGAAAGAAAACAGGTTTATAAGATAATTGAATCCTACATTTGGTAACAATACGGCATAATGCAGACAGATTTACAACCTATTTTTTATAGGCCAGCCATTTTTGACTGTGAACACCTAATAGGGAAAAAGATTTTCAGGATAATATCAGATATATTTAGAACGTACATTCATGAGCCACTCCGAATATGCAAACAACGCAACAGCTCTAAACAGCTGCACAAGTGCTGAACTGTGTCTAACGGTGGCTGTTTGTTTTGCATCTTGTCTCTGTGGGATGAATGGACCCTCATGGGGCCCCTGACAATTGAGAGGCTCTCTGGAAACAAAGGGCCATGGCTCTTTATGGAAACAGACGCTGGAGAATAATGGGACGCATAATGAGATTAGTCCTCAGACGATTCGCCGATCCGTGTTAAAGCGGTGTGCACAGTTTATCTCCAGCGAATTCTGCTGTTGACAAATAATGACCTATTTGGGAAGCGCGTTATGATGCAACAAGTCGCAAGTTGGGGATGCTGAAAGTGTTGTGGTTCAGAGTTCTGCTGTGTGATATGTGCTGGCACTGCAGTTGCTGTTCAGGGAAATAAAAGTTGAAGGAAAGCCATGCGCTGTGACTGTGCTGTTGTGCAACATTCAGCTGCTTTACATGGTTAAATTTGCAGTTATGCTATGAGAGTTTTCATTCCCTTATAATGACCTTGCCGCTTGCTTAAAGCCTCGACACTTCATTTAAATATATTGAAACTTTTTTTCTGCAGAAAACCTCAGCTTCTTTAGTGAGGAGTGTAATTTATGCACCACTAGTGGAACTAATCGAAAGTGCAAAAATTGGTCAGAACGCAACTCCATTTCCTGCCACTAGTTGCACTGAGATCACACTTTCACCTTAACGTCTTTCTGTAAAGTCCAAAAATTAATTAGTCTTAATCAGTGTTCCCGGTCTTATTGTGAATGATTCATTGGTGCATGTTATTATAAAATAATTTTCATAATCTTTCATTAAATAATATCTTATTATTTAATCAAATTTTTTACATAAAATCAAGATTTATTCATACATTTTCAGTTACGCAAAACTAGTTTTTATTCACTCATAATATCTTTGCAGCTGGTTTAAAGCCTTGATTGATTTATTTAAATATATATATATAAAATCTCATAATTCTCATAATTTACTAAATGTTTAGTAAATTAATTTCTGCACCACTAGTGACACCAAAGGAAAATGCAAAAATTGGTCAGAATGCAATTCCATTTGCTGCCACTAGTCTTTCTTTAAAGTCATGATAAAATCTAAATTAATTCAGAATCCATGTTTCTGGTCTTATTATGAATGACTTATTCATTAGTGCACTTTATTATAAAACAATCTTCATAATTTGTCATTTAAATAATATCTAATATCTATAATTTAATATTATATTATTTTTCACCATCCAATAAATTCTTCATGGATAAAATCAAGTCCCCCTCATTACAGAAGTAAAATGCATTGCAAACCTGTTTTTTTTTTTCGCTTTAAGATGCAATTCACATTCAGTTCAATCAAATTCTTGATTTTATATCTTCTAATTTTAGATTTCTTAACATTTTTACCATCTAATCAGTTCCTCATGGATAACAGCAAGTTTCCATCAGATATGAATCACATTTATGGAAGCAAACTTGTTTTCACTTTAGGCAAGGCAAGGCAAGTTTATTTACAGGTATATAGCACATTTCATACACAATGGTAATTCAAAGTGCTTTACATAAAAGGAAGTAAAATAATCATAAAAATAATAAAAACTTTTAAAATGATTTAGAAATGTAAAACAGTTAAAAATAGAAAATAATTATACATAAAATACAGTGCAGTCACTTTAAGTCACACAGCAATTCACATTTAATTCAGATTTAAATTTACATTCTTAACGTTAGATCCTCTGATTTTAGATTTCTTAATATTTTTACCATCTAATCATTTCCACATAGATAAAATCAAGTTTCCCTCAGATATCTGTCACATTACGGAAGTAAAATATGTTGCAAACTATTTTTTTTTAAAACTTGGATTCACACAGCAATTCAGATTGCAGTTCAATTCAGATCTGAATTTACATTTTTGACTCTAGATCTAAATTTAGATTTAATGAATTCTTCATGGATAAAATCAGGTTTCCCTTAGATATGCATCACATTTATGGATGCAAAATGCAGTGTGAACATGTTTTCACTTTACGTCACACAACAATCCACATTCAATTCAGATCTGAATTCACATTCTCAACTTTAGATCTTCTGATTTTGGATTTCTTAACATTTTTACTATCCAATCAATGTCTTATGGATAATATCAAGTTTCCCTCAGATATGCTTCATGTTTAGATATGAATTCACATTCTTGACTCTAGATCCACTGATTTCAGATTCCCTTGCTTTCCCCTCAGATATGCATCAAATGCGTTGCAAACATGTTGTCACTTTGAGTCACAAAGTAATTCATTTTCAATTCAGGTCTGAATTCACATTCTTGATTCTTGATACACTCATTTCAGATTTTTCAATATTTTTACCATCTAATCAGTTCCTCAAGGATAAAATCATGTTTCCCTCATTTATATGTCACATTACAAAAGTAAAATGTGTTGGGAACATGTTTTCAGTTTGAGTCACACAGCAATTCACATTCAATTCAGATCTGAACTCACATTCTTGACTCTAGATCTTCTGATCATAGATTTCTTCATGTGGCTCATGCATCTGGGCTCACCTGAGCTCATTAGACTGAGATCATTGCGCCTGTGGGCCAGATGTGAATGCAAGACAGATGATGTGAATTAATCAGCTGGCTTTTCCTCATCATTTCTCTGCAGACACACTCTCTCTTTGTCTCATTGTCATTTACTCTTCCTTTCTACGTTCTAATGCATGCATTTATAAATACTATCACTGGCTCTCTATTGTTGCTGTAAAGCATATCGGATATTTGTTTGCGCACCCACGCAATGCAAACTCTCTCTCTCTCACACACATACACACACACACATACACATACACACACACACACAGAGTTCATAGTGGCATCATTACAGACATTAAAAGGCGTGTTTCTTGTTGGAGTGGTGGTGAGATATGCTCTAAGTGACAGTGGGAAGGCTGTGGAGACCAGCAGGATAAAACCAGAGAGCCGCGGGCTGAACCTTTCCCTTCTAATTGGGACAGCAGGGCATCCATGCAGGTGGAGCGAGTCTGAGACAAGATTTGGACCACAAACGGTTCCATAGATCAGTCTGAGCGGAGTGTTTGAGTTTGTGTACTGGATGCTCACGGCAAACAATATTAAACTGATTAAAGCTGTTTTTATAGCCACAAAATTAAATTTGATGAAGATAATACTCACCCTCGGGCCATCCAAGAAGTAGATGAGTTTGTTTTTTCATCAGATTTGGAGGAATGTAGCATTACATCACTTGCTCAGCAATGGATCCTCTGCAGTGAATGGGTGCCGTCAGAATGAGTCCAAACAGCTGATAAAAACATCACAGTAATCCACTCCACTCCAGTCCATCAATTAACATCTTGAGAAGACAAAAGCTGAAACAAATCCATCATTAAGATGTTTTTAACTAAAATATAAATCCATAATTCATATAATGCTTCCTCCAGTGAAACAGTTCATCTTCTGTTGTCTCTCACATCAAAATACTTCCACATATTTGTTTAGAGCTGTTTTGAATTGTTTTGGCTTGTAAACGGTGCTTGATCTGTGCAGATTTCTCTTCTGATTAAAGGGGTCATATGACGTTGCTAAAAAGAACATTATTTTGTGTATTTGGTGTAATGCAATGTGCTTATGCGGTTTAAGGTTAAAAAAACATTATTTTCCACATACTGTACATTATTGTTGCTCCTCTATGCTCCGCCTTTCTGAAATGCGCCGATTTTAACAAAGCTTATCGTTCTGAAAAGCGCGGAGTGCTCTGATTGGTCAGCTATCCAGACAGACAGACAGACAGACATACAGTATCTCACAGAATGAGTACACCCCTCACATTTTTGTAAATATTTTATTATATCTTTTCATGTGACAACACTGAAGAAATGACACTTTGCTACGATGTAAAGTAGTGAGTGTACAGCTTGTATAACAGTGTAAATTTGCTGTCCCCTCAAAATAACTCAGCACACAGTCATTAATGTCTAAACCGCTGGCCACAAAAGTGAGTACACGTCCTAAGTGAAAATGTCCAAATTGGGCCCTATGTGTCAATATTTTGTGTGGCCACCATTATTTTCCAGCACTTAACCCTCTTGGGCATGGAGTTCACCAGAGCTTCACAGGCTGCCACTGGAGTCCTCTTCCACTCCTCCATGACCACATCACGGAGCTGTTGGATGTTAGAGACCTTGCGCTCCTCCACCTTCCGTTTGAGGATGCCCCACAGATGCTCAATAGGGTTTAGTTCTGGAGACATGCTTGGCCAGTGTTTGGGGTCGTTATCATGTTGGAATACTGCCCTGTGGCCCAGTCTCCAAATGGAGGGGATCATGCTCTGCTTCAGTATGTCACAGTACATGTTGGCATTCGTGGTTCCCTCAATGAACTGTAGCTCTCCAGCGCCGGCAGCACTCATGCAGCCCCAGACCATGACACTCCCACCACCCCATGCTTGACTGTACGCAAGACACACTTGTCTTTGTACTCCTTACCTGGTTGCCGCCACACACGCTTGACACCAAATAAGTTTATCTTGGTCTCATCAGACCACAGGACATGGTTTCAGTAATCCATGTGCTTAGTCTGCTTTCAGCAAACTGTTTGCGGGCTTTCTTGTGCATCATCTTTAGAAGAGACTTCCTTCTGGGACGACAGCCATGCAGACCAATTTGATGCAGTGTGCAGCGTATGGTCTGAGCACTGACAGGCTGACCCCCTTCAACCTCTGCAGCAATGCTGGCAGCACTCATACGTCTATTTCCCAAACACAACCTCTGGATATGACGCTGAGCACATGCACTCAACTTCTTTGGTTGACCATGGCGAGGCCTGTTCTGAGTGGAACCTGTCCTGTTAAACCGCTGTATGGTCTTGGCCACCGTGCTGCAGCTCAGTTTCAGGGTCTTGGCAATCTTCTTATAGCCTACGCCATCTTTATGTAGAGCAACAATTCTTTTTTTCAGATCCTGAGAGAGTTCTTTGCCATGAGGTGCCATGTTGAACTTCCAGTGACCAGTATGAGAGAGTGAGAGCGATAACACCAAATTTAACACACCTGCTCCCCATTCACAGCTGAGACCTTGTAACACTAACGAGTCACATGACACCGGGGAGAGAAAATAGCTAATTGGGCCCAATTTGGACATTTTCACTTAGGGGTGTACTCACTTTTGTGGCCAGCAGTTTAGACATTAATAGCTGTGTGTTGAGTTATTTTGAGGGAACAACAAATTTACACTGTTTTACAAGCTGTACACTCACTACTTTACATTGTAGCAAAGTGTCATTTCTTCAGTGTTGTCACATGAAAAGATATAATAAAATATTTACAAAAACGTGAGGGGTGTACTCACTTCTGTGAGATACTTTAAACAAATAAATAAATAAATAAATAAGATTTAATAAAACTGCAATGTTATGTTGTAAGCAAACTGTTACTTATTCATTTAATTTCAAAAGATTGCTTCAACTGTTAAAGTTTTGTGAACTCAATTGATTAGACATGCTTTCTGATTATTAAAATTGAATTTACCAATTAAAATTGGGATTAAAAAAAATAAAAAAAAGAGTTTGTAAACATGTTGGCAATAAAACAGATTTCATAGGGGATTACATGGGAAATAACTGTTTTCACAATGAATGAAAACAACTTAAAGGTCAAATATACAAATCGCCAAAATAAAAGTTTGGTTTAACTTGAAGAAATTAAGACAGAAATGAGTATTTATAAATGAAATAAATAAATAAATAAAATGTATAAATAAATAAATACCCATCTGCTTTGCAGCTGTTTATTTAATAAATAAATAAAATTTATAAATAAATAAATACCCATCTGCTTTGCAGGCATAAATAACATTTATAAATGAATAAATAAATGCAATGTTCTGTTATAAAGCAACTGTTATATTTCCATTTGCTTGCATTTCAAAAGTAAAAAAAAAATTAATAATAATAAATAATAAAAAATGTAAAAGGTTTTCTGAATTCATTGATTATTAACAACATGCTTTTTAATGATTAAAATTTTAACTATTCAAATTGGAATCCAGATACACAAATCCAGAAAACACAAAATTTGGGAACAAAATATAATGGTTTACACACAATCCATAATGTGACGTGAGCAGGATATTTAATGAGAATAAATGTGGGTGGGGCCTAATTTTATCCATGGCATTGATTGAATGATGAAAAGTGTCCCTAAATGAAAGAGGGCGATATAAAGTATCAACCTTTCCTCAGATGTTTCTCCTAAAATTCTAAAAATAGACACGAATCAGTACATACAGGAAGAGGTATTGTCAAAGGCGTGAACATCTGCCACAATAGCTCAGTTTTGTCCAGTATCGTTCCAGAGAAGTGAATCTCCAGCGATCTTGTGTGTGAGCTCCAGTCCTGCAATCCCTGTTCAGAGTCTCTGAGCCACACAGCTGTCAGAGAGAGAGAGAGAGAGAGAGAGAGAGGGTCACAAAGCATCCTGGATGAATTGAAGGTGCCCTTGACTAGCACTGGGATTCGTTCCTGCCTGGATGCGAGTGACAGCGCTGACATCCAGCGTCAGATGCTCCAGAAGGATGTTCTGCCTTCATGATTA
The DNA here is from genome assembly GCA_036784905.1 of Acrossocheilus fasciatus. NCBI lineage: Eukaryota > Metazoa > Chordata > Actinopteri > Cypriniformes > Cyprinidae > Acrossocheilus > Acrossocheilus fasciatus. The sequence continues at coordinate 1,821,753 of CM071962.1, read as the reverse complement.
ATGGATGTAAATATCACTCAGAGATTTCAGACAGAATAAAAGGGCCGTACGGGTCAAGCTGAACTCCTGAACTGGACAAAAGTAACCAAACCCCACTCACGCAAGACCAGGCGAAGTTGAATTTCAGGAATAATTCCCCCAAAATGAAAATTACTCATCTCATGTCGATCCAAACCCAGCAGTGACACCGATCCACAACAAATCTGGTCTAATGAAGACATGCAGATTTTGAGATGTGTGAGATCTGAATGTTTCTGATGAGCTTTTCAGGTGATCATCCACTTGTAAATGAGATAAGATATTCAAATAATGTCCCTAAATTCAACACGACATACAGATTGACTCTATTTACCTACTTAATTTATCTTCATTTGTTTATTTTCCTCTTGAGTAATTATTGTGAATCGCTCATCAGTGCATGTAATTCTAAAGAAATAAAAATTACATTTATTTTTCATCAAAAACCTCTGAAACGACTTTCCCTTCACCCTCCGCCCAGTGTTATTTTAGTATCATTGATGTACTAGTATAGTTTTTATACATATATTTTTAAATAGATTGCATTTTTATATTTCATTTTAATTGTAGTTAGTTTTAGTAATTTGTTGCATTTTTTAACTTTATCTTTTAACTAAAATAAAAAAATGTGTTTTGTCATTTTTACAGTTTTTTTTTTTAGTTTAAAAATTAAAAAGTATGTGTGTTTTTATAATTGTTATTGTTTTTTCTTTAAAGTTTTTTTTTTAGTTTATCTTTTAACTAAAATTAAAAGCATGTTTTTTAGTGTATCATTTAACTAAAATTCAAATTAAACAGTTTCTATATAGTTTTAATTAATTTTTATTTCAGTTTTAGGTAAATTTAGTACTTCAATTGTAATAAATTTTGACTTTATTTCAAATACTGAAAATTATATTTAATAGTAACAATAACATCACATGATTCTACTTTATTGGCCTTTATTGTACTGCCAAAACTCATATATAGATATAAGTTTTAGACAATTAAAATGTACTTCTTTTTTTCTTGAAGAAATGCACCAAAAATATTGATGACATCATGCTGCACTTAGGGGCGGATCACAGTTTTGTCCAATCAGAACAGTGATGGCAAATAATTTTTCATGGCTGTGATTCAAATGAAAAATTTTCAGCTGTAAGTTGGATGTTTCTGAATTTAAGCATATCACATCTGAGCTGCCTCCAGAAACTGAGCGGATGTCAGCAGACGGGCGTTACGTAAACGCTGAGCGCCGTCGGACTCATTAAAACGGGATAAACAGGAAGAGCGTTAATTTAATGCACTTATCCTGATATTTGACAAAGCTGCTTTTGGACGAAAGCGATCTCTGCTCTGCCTCTGCTTCATCAAAAAACCTCCAGGAAAATCCTGAGAAAGCTAAAACAGCGCTTTTCTCATGCTGGAGCATGGGCGGCGTCTCTCCGGGGAGGCGTTCGTGGTCTAATCTCGTCCTCAGGACAGATCCGATGCTGTAGAACAAAGACTTGGGCTCCGATGAAGGAAGACGGATGCTGGTTTTCACCGCGGGGTAAACGGGCTCCAGATTCTGTGTATGTAAATCTCACCGCGCTCCTCAGAGGCAAAACACACACCTGGCTGAGACTCATAAACACAGAAAATCATCCCATGTGTCTAAAAATAGATGAAAGAATCAAACTGGAGAGAATTTCAGGCCTGTACTCTACACACAGGCGCTTCCAGCTGGATTTCTTGCGTCCTTGTGTTTTGAAGTGTGTCAGAACGCAATTCATAATGCAATGCAAGCTCATAATGCCACGGGCACGGGACTTTTCCATATTTTTTCTTCTTTTAACTAAAATTAAAAGAGTATGTGTTTGACTTTTATTATTGTTTTTTTTAGTGCATCGTTTAAAATCAAAGAGTTTTTTATGTTTCTATATAGCTTTAATCAATTTTTTATTTCAGATTTAGGTAAATTTAGTACTTCAATTTTAATACGTTTTGACTTTATTTCAAATACTGAAAATGACTTTTAATAGTAACAATATCATCACTGATTTAAAGACCCCATGATATCAAAATTAGAGTTTTGTGGCCTTTATTGTTCTGCCAAAACTCATAGAAAGATACAAGTTTTACACAATTAAAATGTACTTTTCATAATGCACTGCAAGCTCGTAATGCCGTTGCATGGGATGCTACAGCTACAGCTGTTCACGGTCTTCTTTTTGGGATGTTTGCTCTTTCAGGTCAACTTTTGGAGTCGCTGAACAAGTTATTTAAAGTTATAGATAGTTGTATGAGGTTTAATGGCACAGACGTTTGAAGGAAACTCTATGCATTCAGTGAGGTTCTGGGTAATGTTTACATGCACTGAAAAAAACTTTGGTGTAGAAACAATCTTTAATCAGAAATTGACAGTAAATTAGTCAATAGCTCAGAGACTCTGAATTGATTACAGAGACAGAGCAACTTTTGAAGTAGAAAGACTGAAATGGTACTTTCTTGTAAATGCACTACAGTAATCTTCAAAAAAATAAAAAGTGTATTTGCATAATGTGACGCTTTGACCATAGCCTATTTGACCTCCGTAATAACATTTAAAAAGATATTCAGCAAGAAAAATAAATAAATAAAGTGACAGCAGGGTTATTGTCGTTTACTAAAACCATGAAAAACATTTTCGTTACTTGAAATAAAATAAACATTAACTGAAATAATTTTAATTTAACAATTATTTCAGCTAGTTGCCAAGGCAATATTTCTCATTTTGTTTAATTTCTTGTTTGTTTAATTTTTAATAAAAATGTATTAAAGCAACATGTAAAAAACTAAAACCTATGAAAACTAACAATAGCACATACAACTGATAACACACACACACACACACACACACACACACACACACACACACACACACACACACACACACACACACACACACACACACACACACACACACACACACACACACACACACACTTTAAGTACATTTTAAGTACTAAAATTACTAAAACTTAGAGTGAAATAAAAATGATAGAAATATAAACACAAACTGCTATAGACTGTAAATGCCTGAAATAGTGCACTAGTCATATGGACTACATTTTTATGATGTCTTTGTCCTTTTTGGAGCCTGACAGTCGTGGCTCGTCTGCACTTTCATGCTAAAATAATAACAGCATGAGAGCGAGAGTGTAATGACAGCGAGTTCATTTTTGTGATATCGTGGCCTGGCTTTGTTGTGGGACGTCTGCTGGCTGCAGCGTCTCCTGATCGATGCAAGATGAGCTGCATTGGGACTCATCGGGCATCCGTCTGCGGGGCGAGCTGGACGGAAGAGCTGTTTCCATGGAGACGCTTGGGTCAGACGGCGGAGGAGATCCCGGCCATCAAAGCCCTTCCCAGCGAGAGCCTTTCATCAGGCCTGAGAGGCTTTCTGGAGCGGGACGCACGGTCCTGCTGGGAATGAAAGGGCAACCGCCGCGACTCAAACACACCACTTTCACTCACTCTGCTTCAAATCATCATCATCATCATCATCATCATCATCATCCTGCAGCTCCTCTGTTTGAAGATGTCTCAGGATGGACTTCAGAGCTTCATATAAGCATCATCTTCATCATTTATTCATTATCTTAATGTATCTGTAAAAAATTGTCTGAATGCAAAAAATTTATATATTTTTACATGTGACAAATTAATCATTATCTGAACATATTTCTCTTAAAAAATCTGACTAAATGGCAAATACAAATTATAAATAATAAAAAATGTGTGAATGTACTTTATATATTTTTAAAAACATTTTTATTTTTTAATTTATTAACATTAATAAATTTATAATATTTAAAAATCTGGTTAAATGCCTATATATATGTATTTTTTTCTGGCTAAATGCATAAATGTAAATAAAATTAAACTAAATATACATGTGACTATTTTTATTATTATTATTCTTATTACTATTTTTATTATGTTTATCTTTTTTTATTTTTTATAAATTACGAATGAATCATTATCTTAATGATTATCTCATTATCTTAATAAAATTAAGCTAAATAAACGTGCCTATTTTTGCAATATTAAGGGTGGCAGTAAAAAATAAAAAATAAAAATCACAACAGTTTTTTTCTAGAAATTAAATTATTTTAGATTATCTCCTTGTTTATTTGAATCTTATTGGATACAAATCAAAAGATCAGATAATTCATACGACTGAATGATGTATCTGACAAAAGTACAAAACCAGCTTGCGTCATAAAACGGAC
>CM071962.1:1775000-1812500 GCA_036784905.1 Acrossocheilus fasciatus | reverse complement strand
AGCTTGCTTTTTTTGGAAGAGCACACATAAAATAATATCCGTGAAATAGAGAAATCACATCTGTCTCTGTGACGGCACTGGAGTCTGTAAACAGCAGTAAAAGGAGTCAGTCAGATGTAGGTCTAGCAGAAACACTCTCAGACTGTCAATCACTTTATGACATGTTTGTGGAGGGCGGGGCTTCTGGAATTTGAATTTGGATAAAGTTGGTGAACAGGATGCAAAATTGCAGTTTAAATTTGAATGTAAAATATGACTGGGATTTTTAAGAAAATCTTTGAATGGTGATGTTTAAAAACCAAATTTGAAGGAAGGAAGGAAGGATGGAGAGATGGAGGGGTGAACTAATAGATGAATGGATGGATGATAGATAGAATGGATAGATAGATGGATGGGTGAACTAATAGATGGATGGATGATGGATGGATGGATGGAGAGGTGGATGGACAAATGAATGGACAAATGGATGGATGGATGATAGATAGATAGATAGATAGATAGAATGGATGGATAGATGGATGGGTGAACTAATAGATGGATGGATGGAGAGGCAGATGGACAAATGGATGGATGGATGATAGATAGAATGGATAGATAGATGGACGGACGGGTGAACTAATAGATGGATGGATGATGGATGGAGAGGCGGATGGATAGATGATAGATAGAATGGATAGATAGATGGTTGGGTGAACTAATAGATGGATGGATGATGGATGGATGGATGGATGGAGAGGCGGATGGACAAATGGATGGATGGATGATAGATAGAATGGATGGATAGATGGATGGGTGAACTAATAGATGGATGGATGGAGAGGCAGATGGACAAATGGATGGATGGATGATAGATAGAATGGATGGATAGATGGATGGGTGAACTAATAGATGGATGGATGGAGAGGCAGATGGACAAATGGATGGATGGATGATAGATAGAATGGATAGATAGATGGACGGGTGAACTAGTAGATGGATGGATGATGGATGGAGAGGTGGATGGATGGATGATAGATAGAATGGATGGATAGATGGATGGGTGAACTAATAGATGGATGGATGGAGAGGCAGATGGACAAATGGATGGATGGGTGATAGATAGAATGGATGGATAGATGGATGGGTGAACTAATAGATGGATGGATGGAGAGGCGGATGGACAAATGGATGGATGGATGATAGATAGAATGGATAGATAGATGGACGGGTGAACTAATAGATGGATGGATGATGGATGGAGAGGTGGATGGATAGATGATAGATAGAATGGATAGATAGATGGATGGGTGAACTAATAGATGGATGGATGATGGATGGATGGATGGAGAGGCGGATGGACAAATGGATGGATGGAAAGATGGAGGAAGGAACAGATGGATGCATGGATGGATAGATGAATGGATGAACAAACAGAAGGAATGAAGGAATGGAGGAAGGAAAGACAGACAGGTGGATTATCAGATGGATGGATGAACAGACGGATGGATGGATGGATGGATGGAGAGACGGTGGGACGAACAAATGGATGGATGGATGGATGGATGGATGAACAAACAGAAAGGAAGGAAGGAAGGAAAGAGACAGGTGGATTATCAGATGGATGGATGGATGGAGAGACGGTGGGACGAACAAATGGATGGATGAACAAACAGAAAGGAAGGAAGGAAGGACAGACAGGTGGATTGTCAGATGGGTGGATGGATGGAGAGACGGTGGGACGAACAAATGGATGGATGGATGGATGGATGAACAAACAGAAAGGAAGGAACGAAAGAAAGAGACAGGTGGACAACCGGATGGATGGATGGAAATTTACACTAAATTCCAAAAAAAGAAAATTGGGTGGATGGACAGACAGATGGATGGATGTATGGATGGAGAGACAGAGGGACAAACAGGTGGATAGATATATGGATGGGTGAACAAACAGATAGATAGATGATGGATGGATGGAAATTTACACTAAATAATAAAAACAATATGATGGTCTGTAAGGCATTTTCAATACAAAATTATGTAAAATGTCACACTGGGACTCAATGAGTCTTTTCATCAGAAGGAAATTATTCACCAGAATGAGTCATATTTCAGGAAAGCGTGTTATTTTTCCTGACTATGCAAAGAATATTTAACTCCATGATTTCAACCATTTAACATCTTTTAGCAGAAACACAAAATCTTGACAGAAAATGTCAATTTGGACTCAATATTCAGTTTTGAGGGTCAGCAAGTCAAGCGTTTTGTGTGTTTAAGACTCTCGTATTTGAAAGAACAGCCTTTTTAATGACGACATTCGCTTCGGTGGAGACAACAACATCACACCGCGCCGGCAGAACTATAGCGGCCGTGTCCTTACTGTAATTGTGCTCGTTGAACTGTGTTTATTGAAGCCAGCACATAATAGGGGCCTTGTGAAAGATGTTAATTACATTGTACGCCGAGTCGATAAAGCAGGTGGCTCTGACATTGGGCTGGTATTGATATTCCCTTTCTTTGCAGCTAGAACGGCGCTGACTAGAAGTGCAAGGCGAGAGGAAAAGAACTCATTAGGTCCCTGTTTGTAGATAAATCAAAACCTGCGTATCTGTAATTGGCTTCTCTCGAATAATGCTCTCGAGCGTGGTGATTTTTTTGCGAGGAGGAGGAAATAAAATTTGGTAGTCTGCGCAGGCAGGCGGGCTGATGACTTTTTGGCAGCTTTCCCCATTAACGCTTCCTTCAAGTAAATCTCAATAGAGATGAGCGGAGCAGAGGAATTACAAAGTGAAGGAGGCTTTTAGCTCATCTGTATCCACCGGTGTTTCCTGAGCCTCAATCTACAGAAACCCTGTTTTAGCTTCGGCTGTAAGTTTGTTGTCTGTGATGAGAGAGACCGAGTACTGCAATATAATACATGATATAAGACAGTAAATTGCATTTATGTTGATCTATTGCATGCAAAAACAAATATACGGCAATGAAGCCGTCATAAAGACAAGTTTGTAACAGTTTTACTGTCACATTGGTTCCTTAGGTGTTACAAGTTGTCAGTTTGACTGCAATGAAATATCTTCTGCTCACCAAGGCTGTATTTATTTGATCAAAAATGCAGTAAAAATTGAGATATGTTATTATAATGTAAAATAGCTGTTTTCTGTGTGAATCTACTGTATGTTAAACTGTAATTTATTCCTGTGATCAAAGCTGAATTTTCAGCATCATTTCTCCAGTCTTCAGTGTCACATGATCTTCAGAAATCATTAATATGCTGATTTGCTGCTCTAGAAATATTTTAGTATCAATGTTGACAACACTTAATATTTTTGTGGAAACTGTGATACATCTTATTTTTTTAGGATTCACAGATGAATAGAAAGTTCAAAAGAACAGTGTTTATTTGGAATAGAAATCGTTTGTAAGATTATAAATGTCTTTACTGTCAATTTTGAACAATTTAATGTGTCCTTGATGAATGAAAGTATTCATTTCTTTCTTTTCCCAAAATTTTGAATGGTAGTGTATCACAGTTTCCACAAAAATATTAAGCAGCAAAAACCTTTTCATATTATGGAATGAATTACATTTTAAAATATATTTAAACAGAAAACAGTTCTTTAAAACAGAAATAATATTTCACAATATTTTTACTGTATTCTTTATTAAATAAATGTCTGGGCAGTAGAGATTTTTTTTTTTCCAAAACATAAAATTGTAATGATGCCTTTTTGATTTTTAGTATGTTAATGTATATTATATATACACATAAAAAAATAAATAAATATATATATATATATATATATAATAAATAATATAATATATATGTGGATCTGGGCAGAAGAACACTTCAGTAAATTGTTTTAATAAAAAATAAATAAATAAAAATCTAATATTACCAAAATTCATTATACATTCATGTCTATATGACAAAACTATAAAACATGCCTGTTAGCATGAATATTAATTGTGAAGGCATATAGCACAGTTTTGAGTAGAAACAATGAATTCATATGGATCTATTCAAATCAGTGGCAAAAAAAATGCAGAGCAAAGTGTATTTAAATGCAGAGAAGTCAGATATATATACAGTATATATATATATATATATATACAGTATATATATATATATATATATAATTTTTTTTTTTTAAACCCTGCAGGCCAATAAAATATGAGCTTTTGGTCATATACTGAACAAAATACTATGGTTTTGTTTGATATTAATAAAAAAGTTGAGCTGGCAGACTTCCTCTGTGCCAAAACAAAAGCACAGTCTCGCTACGAAGACTTGCTGGACAGAATCCATGCTGGTCAGCATGTGATAGGAATCTCCTGGGATATTGTTATGGAGGACATTTGGAAAGTTAGATTGATGCATTTCAGGTGGTTAGAGATGAGCGTGAAGCCCTCCTGCCGGCGATGTGCCCCAGGGGCAAGGATTCGGCCCGCTTTATTTGCGGATGCTGCAAAATATGCAACATGGCTTCGTTTGTTTGCAGGTCTGGTCGTGTGTCAGAGATCCCACTGTGTCCTCTGCTGTCAATGACATGTTTAGTGGGAACAAATTATGAAGTATAGTATATTTTGAGTGGTGCTTGTCTGTGCAAAACTCACCAGCAAAATGACATGGAGCGGGGTGTTGCTAAGTGGTTGCCGAGTTATTCTGAGGGGGACGGTAACAGCACAGCTCTTCTTAAGCAGTTCTGGTTATGATCATTTTGTTCCGGGTCAAAACTGACCCAAACTGGATTCAGTACAATTCAGCACAAATCACACCATGAAAACAGAAGATCAGACAAACACCTTAAACATGAATACTTCTGATATGTTGCAAAAAGTAAACATGACATCAATTGATTTTTAAAAACGTATTTAAGAAATATTTTTGAACATTTGTTTTTCATAAAATGTAACTATTATAAACAATATTGTAAATACATACTTTAAAATTTTTATTTATTTTTAAATGATTTTTAAACATTTTTTTATTGGATTTAATCAAAAATGAAAAATATATAAAATGAAATAAATTTGTAAAGTTTATGTTTTTACTGTTCACTTAGTGCGGAAGAGTTTGAACAAAGCTTGAGAATGTTTGTTTTTAAATTCCTTGTTTTTATTGTTGTGATTGTTATTTTTTAATGACTATTTTACTTCCTTTTATGTAAAGCACTTTGATTACCACTGTGTATGAAATGTGCTATATAAATAAACTTGCCTTGCCTAAATATTGCATTTAAAATAAATAAATAAATAATATATATATATAAACTTTGCAGGCATGTTCATGACCCTAAACGAAAATAAATCTCACCATTTTTAAAGAAAAACATGCTAGTATTTCCAGTATTTCCAACAACGCAAACATTCAATAACTCAAATATTCAAATTGACCCGCAACATAACATAAACGCTGACTCGAGGAATCCTTCATTCATTCTGGAGCACAAACTAAATAGTGATACTTGCCTTCTTCATGATTATTGCATTGACTGTATTTCTACAGGCTGCTGGAGCTGGAGAGCAGCGGACAGAAGAGCGAAGTGCGTCTTCATTTCCAGACCAAAGGCCAGCAGACATACACAGAGATCTTCCCCTACATGCTTGCTGACAACCAGTGGCACAAAGTCTCCGTCTCCATCAGCGCTTCACATGTGGCGCTCTATGTCGACTGCAATAAGTATGTGAAATTACTTGAGAATATAATGAAATATACTGCAAAACCACTTCCTAGTCTTTTTGACGTTTTCCAGTAAAAATATCCTTGAAACAAGATAAATATACTTGAGAAGCAACCCTACACAATATAGAAAGACTTTCAGAAGAAGTACCTTGAATGTACAGTAAGAGTATTTTGTCCTACTGTACTGGCAGACTTGTTTTAATATAAAGTGTCTACCAGTGCAGTAAAAAAAAAATAGACATGAAAGCATGTCAAAATGTATCTTATTTTAGGGATTTTTAGATACTTTAACTGAGAAACAAGATAAAATACTTTTATCACTGCAAAAATTATTCATTTTACTCAGTCTTTTTGTCGTTTCTCCAATACAAATATGTAAAATTCCTAAATCAAGATGCATTTGCTTGAGGTGCAAAATGACTTAAAATATTAATTGATGTTATTATTTTTTTTTTTAATTATCAAAATGAAGTGAGTTTTTGCTTTAAACAAGAAAAAAAATACCTGTCACTGGGGGTCAGAAAAATGTATTCAATTTTAAGTCAAACTGAATTTTTTTTGTTGGATTTTCTTTTACTTTATATTTCACAATTCTGATTATATTTTTTTGCAATTCTTACTTTACATCTCACAATTTTTACTTTATATTTCACAACACTTTATATCTCAAAACTTTTACTTTATATTTTGCAATTTTTACTTTACATCTCACAATTATTTTACATCTCACAATTTTTACTTCATATTTCACGCTTTATATCTCACAATTTTTACTTGAGATTTCTTTATTCTTACTTTACATCTTGCCAGGTTTACTTTATATCTTGCAATTCTGACTTTACATTTCACAATTTTTTTTACTTCATATATAGCAAATCTCATTTTACACCCACAATTTTTACTTTATATTTCGCAATTCTTAATTTACCTCTTGCAATTTTTACTTATCTTGCAGTTCTGAGAATTTATCTTGCAATTCTGACTTTTATATTACCTTTTTATTTTTTTATTTCAAGGTGGAAACAAGCATCCATTCTTATTACATTTGCTTCTCAAGTAAAAGCATCTTGATCTAAGAATGCTATTTGACTGAAAAACAAGACAAAAATAATGAGCAAGAAAATCAAACTTTTGCAGTGAGCTGTTTACTACAAGCCACTTACTTAATAAAATGTGTTAATATTACTAACTGTAACAGCATTATTTTCCCAAATAAAAACAATGTATTCAATAGAACATTGCTATGGTGTTGAAATTGCTATTAAGAATCATAAAATTACACTGATATTTTTTGACATATTGGGATGTTTCTCTTCAGGATCTACGAGCGAGTGGTTGCTGTTCCTCTGATGGAGATCCCAGAAGACACGTCGTTCTGGGTCGGACAGAGAAACAGTGCTCATGGCTTATTCAAGGTGCTTCATCTTCACTCCACACATGCATCATGGATCAGCACACATGCACATCAGCAAACAGTTGCACGCTAGCATACTTCTCTTACTGTTTCTCAACTGTGTGCAGTATGTGGCCTTTCTGTATACATACAAAACCCAGATCAGCTACTACACCTAAATGTGCAGCATAAAATACACTGCATCCCACAATGCACTGCTCTTACCTTCCATTTGCAGTGACCTATGGACCAGTGTCATCTTTCTAGATTTGTCAAACAGAAAAAAAATTAAGGCCTTTTGGCTCAAAATTAGATTAAAAATGCAAAATATCATTTTATGCATTTGACAGATGCTCTTATCTTAAAGTAAACGGCAGTGTTATTGTGGTTTACTAAAACTATAACCATAAACATTTTCATTACTTGAAATAAAATGAACTTTAACTGAAATAAAATATTAATATCTTCAGCCAAGGTTATTACTGTTAACTAAAATTAAAATCATAAACATTACTGTTACTAAAAAAAAAAAACAACAACCTGAAAATAAAACATTAAAAAAACTTAAAATTTTTATTTCAGATAGTTGCAAATGCAACATTTCTCATTTCTGTTTAGTTTAACTTGGAGTAATAAAAAACCTAAAAATATGAAAAATTCATAATCATTTTAAATAATAATTTAACTAAAGATAAACTAAAACTAAGAACTAGTAAATAAAAATTAATAACTACATAGACATAAAAACTAATAAAATAACAAGAACACAAAACAAAATTACTAAAACTTGTGAATACAGAACATATATATATATATATAAAAAAAATAAAAACTAACTTAAAAGAATAACTATAATATATCAATGATACTAAAATAACACTTTCAGCTAGTTACAGCCAATACAAATTGTCTCATTTTTAATTTAGTTTAACTTAATATACTAAAATAACAAACTAAAATTGAAATAAAAAAGAACACACAAAAATAACTAAAATAAAAATAAAAACAGAAAATATAAAAATAAAAACTAAAATTATATTCATATCTCGGAACTAAACACTGACATAAGCATGCACCATATGACAACAAATGCATTATGCAATATATTAGTAGCATGCATACTGTAAATTTACAATATAACCTAGTACAATGCTATTTATTGGTGTATAGTACTGTAATATTTATCGTTGCATGCTGTTTCACATACCGTTTGTTGAAAGTATGCAGTATATAGTCCACAGTATGATGTTAGCTGTAAGTTACATACTTCTGTGAACTAATTTGAGAGGAAGGACGTGTTTTTGTGGTAATTCACACCCATAACTGTGGTTTATTAGGCTATAAACCCGTACACTTATTTGAAGCGTGTGTGTGAGAGTGTGTGTGTCAGAGAGCCTCTTTAAGATTTGGAGTGTCGCTTCAGGTTGTTAAATATCTCCAGAGTTAATTGGCAGATGAGGGGAGGCTGGAGGTCGTTTGCGGTTCTTGACGAGATTTCTCACCCCGCCTCCTGCTTCGGTCTCCACGGAGACGCTGATTAGTGCTTAGCCGTAAAAGAAAATGTGTGTTTCTGTCTTTCATTTGCATGCACAAAATCACAGATATCTGCCGTCTGGGATGCTGTCGAATGGTCGTTGGCTTTCATCTTCCACCAATTTATTTTTCCTGCGCGCATTAAATTTAATAGTCACCGTTTGCACTTATATATTGATGTACAGTTTGAGATGCTGCTGATCAAAGGCTTCATTACTGTTCGATTAGAAAATATTTCACACTTGTTGACCGATATGTAATATTAAGAAGGTATGAAGGAAGCACAGTGAATTATATTAGCTTGATCTCTTTAGTTTTCATATATATTTCTATGCAAAATTCCAGAAGATATTCACTACTGTTCAAAAGTTTGAGGTCAGTATGTTTCTGAAAGAAGTTTCTTCTGCTCAGCAAGGCTGCATATATTTAATCAAAAATACAGTAAAAATTGTAAATTGTATTGTATTTTAAAACAGCTGTTTTCTATGTGACTATCTGTTAAACTGTAATTTATTTCTGTGATCAAATCTGAATTTTCAGCATCATTACTGCAGTCTTCAGTGTCACATGATCCTTCAGAACTCATTATAATATGCTGATTTGCTGCTCAAGAAACATTTCTGATTATTATAAATGTTGAAAACCATGATAAATTACCATTCAGAAGTTTGGGGAGAGTGAGAAATATGCTTTCATTCAACAAGCATGCATTAAATTGGTCAAAAGTGACAGTAGAGACATTTATAATGTTACAAAATATTTCTCTCAAATAAATGCTGTTCTTTTGAACTTTCTAATCATCTGTGAAAAATACTTCAATTAAAATAATTTACAATAACAAAAAAGAGATTTAATGGTTAAAGAAGAAAGAAAGAAAAAAAGAAAAAGTCAGTGCATCTGAAAAAACAAAACAAAAAACAAATCAAATCAATAGAACCAATATTAGCAGTGCAATCTTTCTTTCATTTTTATTTTTCTAAGGAGCCCTGCACATGACATGCAGGAAAAAAAATAGTAGGCTAAATTGTGTGCACGATTTACTAATTCACTCCCTCAATTTGCTAAATCGTGCACACAATTTATAAATCGAGGGAACGAATTAGTAAATCGTGCGTACGATTTAGCAAATCGAGGGAATGAAACAGTAATCATGTGCACGTTTTAGTAAATCGTGCACATGATTTTTTTTTTTTTTTTTTTGTGCAGGGCTCTGTATTTTTCTTCATGTTCTGCTGAATATTTTTGTAGAAACCTGGATACATTTTATATTTTAGGATTCTTTGATGAATAGAAAGTTCAAAAGAACAGCATTTATTTGAAATAGAAATCTTTTTACTTTACTGACACTTCTGACCAATTTAATGCATCTTAGATGAATAAAAGTATTAATTTCTCTCATTTTTGAACAGTATTTTTCACATTTAAACAGACTTTATACTGATGTAGGCCTACTGACACCTTAGTCATAAAAGCAAATGTGCTTCAGTCCTTCATTTGCACATACAAAATCACAGATATCTGCCGTTTGGTTTTGCTTTCATCTTCCAGCAATTTATTTTTCCTGCACGCATTAAACATAATAGTCGGCCGTTTGCACTCAGGAATATTGATGCACAGTTTGAGACGCCGCTGATCAAAGGCGTCATTACCGTTCGATTAGCTGTCGTTCCACACTTGTTGACCGTTCCAATGGCTCTCATTTAAACAATCGCTGCATGCATATGTGTGTGTGTACTGGTTTTTGTGGTTTAAGACATGGGTATGACAGAGGTATTACAATTTGAAGGTGGTTTATGAGGACACTGCCTATGTCCCTGGTATTTTTCACATTATGGGAACCAAATGTCCCCACAAGGATAGTAATACCAGTATATTTTGACCTTGTGGGGACATTTCTTAGGTCCCCACGAGGAAACAAGCTTATAAATCATACAGAATAAAGTTTTTTGAAAATCTAAAACTGCACAAAGTCTCCTGTAAGGGGTAGGGTTAGGTGCAGGGTTGGTGTAGGGCGATAGAAAATACAGTTTGTACAGTGTAAAAACCATTACGCCTATGGAATGTCCCCATAACACATGGAAACACAACACGTGTGTGTGTGTGTGTGTGTGTGTGTGTGTATGCATCGCTGACTCACCGAGAAACCAAATGAAATCCCGAGTTGCTATAAATTCAGAGCGTTCACCTCTATTTCCCTCTCATTGCCATGGAGAATCCGGAGAAACCTGCATCGGCTTTTGAATTTATGGTTGGAAAATTGAAGAGGCAAGACAATTTCAAAAACAATTTCTCATAAGTCACGGCGCTCGGCTCCCGCGAGGGCCAAAATAAACGCTTTCTGGCGGCCCGAGAAGGGCCCGGTTGCCATGGTGACCGAGCGGCCACGCGCGCCGCGGATGGAGGCCAATCAAATTAAGGCACATATGAAACAAATTCAATCTGTATCTGCTTGTTTTGCTTATCAGAGTGGGACAGCGGCGACTGGGAGCTGTTATTACGCTCCCGCCGCCCACATCATTTCCTCCCCGCAACGCGCATTATGTCCAATTACCCGAGTGTGCGGCCTTGCCCACCTCCTATTAGAGTCCCTGCGCTCGGGTCGCGGCTGCCGCTTCATCTCTGCTGGATCCTGAGTGCAGCCGTTTGATTACGCCACGAGTCGGGAACTTCTTCACGGGAGCCGGGTTCGTGCCGCCGAGCCAAAAGCTGCTGGCTGCCGAGTTCACTGTGTCTCAGACGCGCTGTGAGTGATCAGACGCCACACTGGAAACGTGTTTGACATCGAGAAAAAAACCTGAAACTATCTGTAAACTAAAATGCATGGGTCCAAAATACAGTTGGATAAAAAAATAAGCATGAGTTATTACTGTTCAAATGGCAGCACTAAAAAAATACTGCAAGTAAAATATGTAAACTAAATATATCCCAGAAACGTGATTAAAATAAATAAATAAATAAATAAATAGGTTAAAAAAAAGAAAAAAAAAACATAAATAAATCAAATAAACACACACACACACACACACACACACACACACACACACACACATATATATATATATATAGCAAAAAAGAAAGAAAGAAATTACATGTAAACTAAAATGCAATTAGATTAAAAAAAATAAATAAATTCTAAAAAGTCCTAAAAATACTCCACACGGAATATGCAAACTTTTACATATATAAAATTGAAATTATAAACTAAAATGCAATTAATTAAAAATAACCCTAAATTATTAGTGATAAATTAAGCAGCCCTATCAAATACAAAAAAAGTAAAATATGCAATCTATATATATTTTAAATAAGCAACATTTAATTTGATCAAAAACACTGACAATTGTGAAATATTAGTGCAATTTAAAATAAGTGTTTTCTATGTGAATATATAGTGAAATGTAATTTATTTCTGTGATGCGCAGCTGTATTTTCAGCATCATTACTCCAGTCTTCAGTGTCACACGATCTTCAGAAATCATTCTAATATGCTGCTCAAAAACATATCTGATTATTATCAATGTTGTAAACAGTTGTTCTGCACAATATTTTTGTGGAAACTGATACATGTATTTTTCAGGATTCACAGACGAATAGAAAGTACAAAAGAACAGCATTTATTTGAGTCTTTTGTAACATTATAAATGACTTTACTGTCACTTTTGATTAATTTAATGCATCCTCGATAAATAAAACTTTAAATTTCTTTTAAAAAATATCTTTTGAACTAATACTGATGTATCCACTTGCATGCATGTACAACAACAAGGTGTTTACACCTCGGAAATTCAATATTTTGCATTTAAAAGTGCAGTAGAAGCACAATTTACATACAAATACCTACCAGTACTAATAAGATCATGTTGATTTTAATAAAGGATCATCTCTACATGGCATCCAGCAACATTCAGGACTGAATTCTGAATAACATGGGCGAGTTTGATTCGACACGGAGATAAAAGCTCTAAATATAAGCCGCAAATCGAAGCTAAGAGAAAAGCAATATGGCTTAACAGGTGCTAATCCAGACAACATGTCCTGGGAAAAGGTCACGCTCATCCACATCCTTCGTTTCGCTCTCTTATTAGTGTTTTCAGCACTTAAGCTTTCTCTTCATATTTCGCCCAACAAATAAAAGCAGCCTTGAACATCTAAAAGCCACTATTCTCAGATTTTACCCATGATGCTCACTGCTGGTGACTGTATATAAGGACATTTCTCACTTTATAACGCTGTTTTCTCAGTGCAATTCTACACAGCACATAATCCACGTTAATAATATATTTTTTGGGTCAGAACGACATGTCGTTAATTCATTAGAGCCAGTCAAGGTCATCGTTTGCAGAGTGCTTCTTGAATAAACTCTCTCAATCCCATTTAATGCCATACCAAAGAGCCATGAATGCATGTGTTTAAATATAATTAATATTTCTCCTCTGATCTAATCGTGCTTCTGAATAACCTCTGTGTGTGTTTCTGATGCAGGGAGTGATGCAAGACGTTCAGATCCTTGTAATGCCTCAAGGATACATCACGCAATGCCCCGACCTCAACCGTAGTATGTGCCATTAATTAGTTTATTTATGATTGTCAAATTAAACGTATGCAATGGTTTAGTCGTTGCATTTTGCTGAATGCATCTGGTCTATGTGTCTTTCTTAGCCTGTCCAACCTGCAATGACTTCCACGGACTCGTGCAGAAGATCATGGAGCTTCAGGACATCTTGGCAAAAACCTCGAGCAAGGTGATGCTTTGTTTCCATGCAACACAAAATTCAGTTTGATAATTGGCTTTATTTTATCTATTGAAACCACAGTGGCACAACAGAGGAATTCCATTCATTTCGAAAGCATTAAACACAAAATGCAAATTCCATCTTCATTAAGTCATGTCTCTCCAAACCATGTGCTGTTAATTTTTTACAGTGGAACACAAAAATTAAAATGTATAAAGAATCTCCATCAGATTAATCAACCACTGAGATAATATCTTATCAGTTTTTCATTTTTATATTTTCAGTTTTTATTTTTGTTATTTTTAGTAGTTTTTGTTATGTCTATTTTTATTGTTTTTTTTTTCATTTTATTTCATTTTTTAAAAATTATTTTTAATACATCAGGTTAAACTAAATAAAAATGAAACGTTAATTAGCTTAAATAAAATAAGTTTACATTTTTTTGTATATTTTTAAATTAAAGTGTATTTTATTTTATGTAACAATTTTTTATACTAAATATATTATAGTTTTTTTAAATACATATTTTATTTTAAAAAGTATAGTATAGTAATATATAGTATTATTTTTATATTTTCCATTTTCATTTCAATTTTAGTTAAAATGTAAGTAATTTTTTGTGTGATTGTCATTTTTAGTATTTTTCTTAATGTAAATATATATATATTTTTATTAATATTATTTCACTTTTAGTTTTATTTTAGTACATCAAGTTAAATTAAATGAAAATAAGAAATGTTGGCAACTAGCTGAAATATTTTTTTATATAAATATTATAAATATATTATATATTTTATATATAATATATAAATATTATTAATTTTTTTAGATTAAAGTTTATTAAAGTAAATTTTATTTTTGTTTTATTTGTTTTTAAATATATTTTGAATCAGTTTTATTTTTAGATTTTTAATTTCAGTTACAGTTTTAGTTCATTTAGTACATTCATTTTGTGGTGTTTTTGCTATTTTTAGTTGTTTTTGTGCTATACTAATAAAGTTTTTATACATTTTTATTTTAGTCATTTCATTACATCAAACTGAACAAAATTAACTGTTCTTTTTAATATTATATTTGACTTAAGTTAACTAAATGCTTAAGTGAAATATATATATATATATATATATATATATATAATTTTTTTTTTTCTCAGTGTACTTTTAAATATATAGGAGGCATTTCAAATATTCAGTATAACTATCATCTAATGTGTCTGGATATATTCCATATGTTGTGTATATGGGTAATTCATACCGATTTACCCATATACACATATGATTCATAATTCAAAAAAAAAAAAAAACCTTTACAAACTCAAATTTATAGTTCTGTATCTCGTTCGCTACCTCAGATTCAGGAGTTAAATTGATATTAAATGTTATTTTCAATGTCTCAATCCTGCTCTGCAGTGAGCTGGCAATAAATGCGGCGTGTTTCTCCGCTGTTTGTTTGACAGATGAATCCGAGCCCAGTTTCTGCGAACATCTGGCTTGTGTCTGTGCTGTGAATTTAAAGGCTTGTTTATGGTGTTGTAATAACTCACAGCTGCCAACCGCACAAAACTCTGCCGCCGATGAGGAAAAACTCTTCTGATCAAGCGTGTCGGAATAACACCGTCGTATCAGCCGCTTAATGAAAAATGCAAACGGACGATCGCAAATAATCAATCAACTGCAGCCGTTTTCTCGACTGTTTTCTGTCAGAAAGTGAGTTTAATTGGGGTTTAATCCGCTCTCTCTACTGCAGCTGTCTCTGGCCGAGGAGAAGATGAAGGGTCTGGACTCCTGTTACTGCGAGAGGACATGTCATGTGAAGGGAGTGACCTACAGAGAGGAGCAGACCTGGACCGATGGCTGCAAGAACTGCACGTGTTCGGTGAGTCTGAGGGCTCGTGGAGTACTTACAAATGACAGATTACATGATGAAAATTGTAGTTTTTTTTTCTTCTTTATTTAACCAGGCAAGTCAATTAAGAACAGGCAGTTATTTTCAATAACAGTCTGGCAGGAGAATTAATATCTCCTGAGAAACACAAACATACATTACAATACATAAAGCACATAAAAAAAGAATAAGATCTCAGTTAAAACATTTACGGGTTGAGGTCAGCTCACTAGTAATTTTTTTAATTAGCATACTGGAATATTTGTGTGTAGTTTCGATAACTTTTGTAGCACATTCCAATCATTTGGGGCACCAAATTAAATAGCAGAACGACCATAAGTAGTTTTCTTTCTAGGGATAGTCAAGGAAATATAATTAGATGATCTAGTTGTATATGAGGTTTCAGCAACTTTTGAAGATATTCCGGTAATGAGCCTAGCAGTACTTTGTAAATAAATATATACCAGTGAATTTCCCGTCTTATATGCAATGATGTCCAATTCAAAATAGAGTATAATCCACAATGATGCATTCTGTAAGGTGCATTAGTAAATAATCTAATTGCTGCATGATACAACACATCTAATTGTTCCAGAACACCTTTACGTGCATTTCTACATACCACCATAATCAAACAAGGGCAAAACAGTGGATTCAACAAGATACTTCTTGGCTGATCTAAACACAGATCTACTTCGATACAAAAAACTAAATATATATAAGTTTAACTTTCTTCTGAAGATTAGCTATGTGATTAATAAAAGTCAAAGAGCTATCAAGCCAGATTCCGAGATATTTATATGAAGATACTACTTCAGTTTCAGTGCCCCATCTGAAGATATAATGTCTTTATTGCCTTCCTGTTTTTTTTTTCAAAACACATTACTTTTGTTTTTGTACTATTTAAAACTAGATATAAGTCATTAAAAGCCTCTTGAATATTATTAAATCTATCCTCTGTGCCTGTTTTAGAAAATTCATCATATGACGATCCTACAGCACAAAGAATAGTATTATCCGCATATATGGTGACTAATGGTTTTCTGACTACAGATAACCTGAGAAATATTATTAATGAAATTGAAAACAGGGTTGATGCTAACACAGAGCCTTGAGGGACCCCTTTATTAATAGTTAATGGTTCGGATAATTGTTGATCAATCTTTACATTTTGGGATCTGTTGAATAAATAGTTAGACAACCAAGATAAGGTTAAATTAGACAATTAGTTAGTAACATAATCTAGGCTACTCATTTTAGGTAATGTATTCTGACAACTTTTTATATTACTTTTAGATTACGTTTTACCTAACTTGTTTTAAATTTACCATTCATAATCAATAATACATTTCACAATTACATTATTTGTTTCATACATAGTGTTGCAAAGTTTTTTATATGACCATTCCAATATATTTCAAGGATTTAAAGGATTTAAAAGATAAGAATTAGGGAGAATAAATGAATTATAAATAATTTACTGACATTGTGTGAATGATATGCAATAAAAAAAAAAGCGCTGCAGATATGTGTGTCAATGGTGAAGCTTTTGATACTTGAAAAAAAGTGTTATTTAACCAAATTACAAAACTGCAGTGGGCTAATAATAAACAGAATGTGACTGTCCGCTGGTGTGGACGCTAATACAGTTATTTTTATAGTTACCATTATAGCTATCTTTTTTCATAATAGTTTGAGTTATTGTTATTGTCATAATCATAAGAATATTTATTGTTATATTTATCATTATAAGTATATTTTTCTGTATCATTATTATTATAGTTAAAGCTATCGTTATAGTTATCATTATGGTTATAGTTATTGTTACAGTTATCATTATAGTTATGTTATGATTATAGTTATAATTATAGGTATATATTTTTTTTATGGTTATTATTATAGTTAAAGTTTAGTTATCATTATAGTTATCAGCAGTGGCGCCTGCAGGTGTACGGCTGTACGCACTGTGCGTACCATGAGCGCAAACATTTCAGCAGTTAGTAGCTATATGTGTCCCGTGTTACTGTCGACTGAACTAGCCTTGTCATTAAATATGAATTTATCAGTCTTTTGCACGCCAAAGTCAATTTCTGCATATAAATAGGCTACGCCAAATAGAAACAGAAAATCGTGCTATATACGCACCTTTATCACGAGATCGGGTTAGCCTACAACAATTAATTACGCTATTTTACAAATGGGAATACAACAAATTCATGAAAATGTTTTACATTCAAGCTACCCATAAAATTTACAGTGAAAAGTTCTTTAAAAGCATCTGGAATGCAATTTTTAAAGCAATTTTTAAATCTGCTTTTAAAGCGTTTGCTGCATGGATTAAAAAAAAAATAGGCTAATAAATAATTCACATAGCCTATCAGACAAAACTGTGTTGCATCAAATTCTTTAAATTTTAAGGTATTCAGAACAGAGCAACATAAAAATCAGAAAATATAAGCAGCTATACAATTATAGGACACAATTTTACATATAGCCTATGCCATTATAATTTGTGTTTTATTTTTTAATTGTATAGAATAATAAAATAAAACGCTAATTATAATCCAGCCTGTTTTAGGCTTTTCCTTATTTTTATATTTTAGACATCCATCAGTTATGGTGATGAAAAAAATGACTCGTCATCTCCTCATTGGACGTGCCTTTAGAGAGAAATGCATCTTTACGGATTGCATAATGAAATTTGTAAAAATCTATTTTCAATGTGAATTATTTCGTTTTAAAGTATTTAAAGCTTTCTATATATATATATTATTATTATTATTATTATGTCTGCAAGGAAATTTGCTGGGTTTCGGTTCATCATTGTGGAGCGCTCCTGTTCAAGACCGAGACGGCTGAAAGCACATCCTCTGTTTTATATTTATTTTCTAAAAGCACAATGTTTTGTTGATATTGTGAGTGCACACAAATAAAAGTAGGCCCTTTACAGTTCGAATGATGTAGCTATTACTCTTACCTTTATGAGCAAAAATGACGGCGTAGCCTATTTTAAGTTGTTTTCACTGTTAGAAAAAAAATGCAAGTGATCGCAAGTGATGTGTGTGTGTGTGTGTGTGTGTGCGCGCGTGTTTTTGTGACATATGAGGACACAAATTTGTATAATGACATGGGTATGACATAGGTATTACAAGGAGAAGGTGACTCATGAGGACATTGCCTCGTGCCCCCTTATTTCAAAAGGCTTATAAATCATACAGAATTAGTTTTTTTGAGAAAGTAAAAATGCAGAAAGTTTCCTGTAAGGGGTAGGTTTAGGTGTAGGGTTGGTGTAGGGCGACAGAAAATACAGTTTTTTACAGTATAAAAACCATTATCTCTAATCCACTTCATCCAACGCTGTTTTGTTCTCTGTTGTTTTCATCTGTGAGCATGCTTTTGATAGATGTATTTTACCTTTTTGTTGAGTTTAAAATGTGTGACATATTCATTCTGGTCTCACTGATCATTAGGTCCTCCCAAAAAAATAAAATAAAAAAATAACCCGGAAGAAATCCTGTAGGCGCTCCTGGTTATCAGTAAGGTCACAGTTATTGTTATGTACGTTGTTAGTGTTACTGTTATGATTATAATTATCATAGGTATATTTATTGTTATGCTATCATAATAATTCATTCATTATAGGTGTATTTATCTTTATGGTTATCATTAAAGTTATTGTTAT
Source organism: Acrossocheilus fasciatus (assembly GCA_036784905.1). Lineage (NCBI taxonomy): Eukaryota > Metazoa > Chordata > Actinopteri > Cypriniformes > Cyprinidae > Acrossocheilus > Acrossocheilus fasciatus. Next base: position 1,793,616 of record CM071962.1, on the reverse strand, counting down.
AGGTATCATTATAGTTATAGTTATCGTTATAATTATAGTTATAGTTATGATTATAGTAACAGTTATCTTTAGAGCTTTTGGTTATTATTATAGTTAAAGTTATCATTGTAGTTATCAGTAGAGTTATAGTTCATAATTCTGGTTATGATTATAAAGTTATTGTTATAGTTATCATTATAGTTATCGATAAAATGACAGTTATTGTTATAATTATGGTCATGTTATGATTACTGTTATAGTTATTAGTATAGTTATCATATAGGTATACTTATTGTTATGACTATTATACTTATCATTATCTTTATTGTTATGGTTATCATTATGATTTAAATTTTAATATAGGTATATTTATTGTTATGCTATCATAACAATCATACAGTCAATCACATTATATAGTTAATTCATTATATGTGACCCTGGACCACAAACCCAGTCTTAAGTGTCAATTTTTCGACATTGAGATTTCTACATCATCTGAAAGCTGAATAAATAATCTTTCCATTGATGTATGGTTTGTTAGGATCGGACAATATTTGGCTGAGATGCAACTATTTGAAAATCTGGAATCTGAGGGTGCAAAAAAATCAAAATATTGAGAAAATCAAAATTTATTATGAGTGTACACAAATAAAAGTAGACCCCTTACAGATTCGAATGGTGTATTGCTCTTATCTGTACGATCAAAAATGGCAGAGTAATTCAAGCTCATTTCAGCCTTATCAGGAAAATCTGCCTCAAACCGCATATATGCGTTTGTCGACCCCAGGGGGTTAAAGTTGTCCAAATGAATTCTTAGCAATGCATATTACTAGTCAAAAACGACGTTTTGATATATTTACAGTAGTAAATTTACAAAATATTTTCATGGAACATGATCTTTACTTAATATACTAATGATTTTTGGCATAAAAGTAAAATCTATAATTTTGACCCATACAATGTATTTTTGGCTATTGCTACAAATATACCCCAGCGACTTAAGACTGGTTTTGTGGTCCAGGGACACACACACACACACACACACACACACACACACACACACACACACACACACACACACACACACACACACACACACACACACACACACACACACACACACACACATATATTTGTCTTTATGATTATTTGTTAAAGCTATCATTACGTTAATGTTATAGTTAACATTATAATTATAGTTATAGTTATCAAATCATCATGATTATAGTAATAGTTATTAGTATATTTATCGTTATAGTTACCATTATAGTTATTGATACAATAACCATTTTTATATTATCCTTATCATGATGGTCACGGCTATAATTACAGCTTTTGTTATAATTATAGTTATCGATATAGTTAGGATTACAGTCATTGTTATCACTATAGTTATTGATACAGTTACCATTATAGTCATATTTATCATTATAATTATAGCTATCATTATCATTCTAGTTATCATAGTTATTGTTATATTTATAGCTAGTGCTATAGTAGCTACAGTTATAGTTTTAGTATTAACTGACCTTAATGTGAAAGATACAAACAAACAAATTAAGGAAGAACTTGCTAATAAGCCAGAGGTGTTATTGTTGTCTCAGTGTTACTGTAAATGTTTCGCTACAAAGCAAGCTAATAAAAACTCAAATTATTTATTTATTTGTTTTGAAAATAGTTCGAGTTGTCTTGTGTCTGAGGTTAATTTCAATGCAAGCATGCAAATGTAAACACTATGACGTGCTAATTTTAATTCTACTTAATTTTCTCAGACCTCTTTTACAGAACATGAAATATTCAGAACGACCAAAACAACATTTCAGATGCTGTGCAACGAGATCGGTTCGCTGGTTAGTCGGGATTTTCCGTTCCATAGCGCAGCTATTCACACAGCAGAAAGCAGGGAGAAGGAGCAATATCAGATGTGAAAGAAGCGGCGTATAGACACACACAGACATGTCTACTCTTTGATGCAATGGTAGCAATGTTTTAAGGGTAGAGGACAGAAACTCTCTTTCCTCGCCCAATCACACCGTCTGCAATTAGCTAATTAGCAGTGCGCTTGCATGTCCAGTCAAAGGTCAAACGCGACAGCACATTCCTCTGACGCGTGTCCTCACCGTGTAGCAAACCTAATGCAAACACAGATGTAAAGCAGGTCTCGCTGAAAGCTTTCTCTCTCCTCCTTCTTTTTCACTCATTACACATTTATTATCTGCGAGTAAGACGAATATTTTGCTGAATGCAAAGTGACAGACGGAGGGATTCTGTCCTATCTTTAGAAGTCCCTGTGCTCTTCTGACAGACGCTAGCCGGTCTCCAGCGCGCTCAGTGTGTCCAAACAGACAGCGATCGCGGTTCGGATGCGACAGACGTCCCAGTGAAACTACCAACAGGAAGTTAGTGAGATCCGGACAGTTTGTGAAAGGAACATTATCTTAACTTTACTTAAAGTGACAGATGTCGTGCTTTAGGGAGACGTGAGTCCCTTCACACCCTGTAAAGCAATCTATTTTGGGATTAAATATGGATTTATGTATATACCGAATGCTGTGTAATACACTGTGTTCAGTCTTTTTTGCTCTTATCTTCCAGTAACACATTTCATATCGAACAAACTGAAATATCATTAAAACAAAGTCAATTTACTTGAGAAGTAAAATAGTGTAAAACATTAAGACCTGTTTTCAGAGAATATATATTGAATTATGTTTATTTTTTAAAATAATTTACGTATTAAATAATACAGTTCTATATATATATATTCTTTAAAAATCCTAATATCTTTTCTGATTCATTTAGAGATTTATTTAGCGAATCATTTAACAAATAGTTATCACTATAGGTGTACTTATCATTATAGTTATTGTTTTATAGTTATCGTTAGTTGTAGATATCATTATAGTTATTTTAGTTGTAATTATTGTTATAGTTATCATTATAGTTACTGTTATAGTATCGTTACAGTCATCATTATATTTATTGTTATAGTTATAGTAACTATAATTACAGTTATTGTTATAAGTTGTTAACTATAACTATATTACAGTTGACAGTATAGTTATTGTTATAATTATAGTATTATTATTGAAGTTTGTTATCATTCTAATTATTAGTTATAATTATAGTTGTCATTAAAGTCGTTGTCATAGTAAAGTTATCGTTAACGTTATAAGTATAGTTACCAGTATAGTTTTTGTTATTGAAGTAATTGTTTATCATCATTATAAGTGCAGTTATCATAGTTACAATTATCATTATAGTTATCGTTATAGGTAAAATCATTTCATAAATCATTGAATTAATCATTTTGTGAATTGTTAAAGGGTCATTATTATGAACAGTCCTCACAGAGCTGTTGCACTCGTACAGTAGCAAACTACAAAAGCGTATCTTGACTGCCGTGTAACAACAGCTTCATCTTCAGTAAACTAGCGACTCGCCAGCTCTGACTGAACGTCTGCACTTCTGTAGAATGGAACGGTCCGCTGTGAGAAGATTCTGTGCCCCCTGCTCGAGTGTCCTGATGGTACGACCCCAGAGTATGTGACAGGAACCTGCTGCAAAGAATGCCAGTGTGAGTACAAACACACACACACACACACACACACACACACACACACACACACACACACACACACACACACACACACACACACACACACACACACACACACTTGTCTGGTTTGCTATCCTTGACTCTCCATAGGCGTAATGCTTTCTCTACTGTACAGATTCTATCACCCTACACCAACACTACACCTAAACCTACCCCTTACAGGAAACTACAGGCATTTTTAGATTTTCAAAAAAAATTAATTCTGTGTGATTTATTAGCTTGTTTACCTGTGGGGACCTCAATTTAGGGCCCCACCGTGACACGAGTCCCCATGAGTCTGTGTGTATTCAGGTTTAAGTCCCCACCTGAATAAAAAAACAGGTGCACACACACACACACACACACACACACACATACACACACACACACACACACACACACACACACACACACACACACACGCACGCACACACACTCACACACCCTGCTCCGTGTATATGTTCTGTCACTCTATTGCCAACAATATCACTTTTCTCCCATCACACACACACACACACACACACACACACACACACACACACACACACACACACAAATGCACACATGCACACACACACACACACACACACACACACACACACTCACACACACTCACACTCACACACACACACACACACACACACACACACACACACACACACACACACACACACACACACACACACACACACACACACACACACACACACACACACACACACACACACACACACACACACACACACACACAAACACCACACACACCACTCTGTGTTCATGGTCTGTTCTGTCACTCCTTATTGCCAACAATAGCACTTTTCTCCCATCACACACACACACACACACACACACACACACACACACACACACACACACACACACACACACACACACACACACACACACACACACACTCCATACAACCGCCTCCACAGGGTTGCCTGACAACTGACCACACACTTTTGTTGCTAAGCTACATCCACACTCCATCTCCAGAGGTGTCAAGCAGCACATTTACATATTCAAATCAATTATTTATCACAAGCCAATAAACGCAGCCCTGCAAGGGTTATGCAAATCTATACTTGATTTTAAAGATTACTTTAAAGCTGTTTCAGTGCAAGCTTTATGAAGTGGAAACACAATCACAGATCGGCTGGTTTGTTATTCAGCACTGAGGAATCAATCAGTTAGCATCGCCTGATGAGCCGCTGTCTCCGAAGCCCAGTGTTTGATATGGGTCATTATCGTCACAGCTGATTTATTCGGTTATAATTAAGAAGTGAAGATGACCCTGCTGTATTATTAGTCATAGTTGATATCCATGCTAATTTCAGAGTTAGCGCTCATTTCTGCAGTGCAAGCCACTTTTGTTTTAATCCTGCATTAGTTAGTTTACATAGAAGTAGCGAAAATGTACAAAAAGTGGAAACGTAACATCAATTATAAATTAAATATCACATACAAATATAACAAAGCTTGCCTGATTCGACATGAAAAAATATAAAATCATTTTTTGAGCTTGTTGAATTTTACATGCAGTTCATGAATATTTATTATTTGCATATATGAATTTACATAAATGTTTAAATATATTATTTTTGCATATTAAACATACTATTTATGATACTTCATCATGATTTCTCATATTTCTCATTTATACATACATACATATATATGGGTATACATACATATCAATGCGTCCTATGGTGTGACGGAAAAAAATGTAAAAAAAAAAAAAAAAAAATTAATAACCTCTTAATATTTGTGATTTATATTTACATAATTTTCCCATTTGCATGTATGAACTCTTCTGTGTATCATTTTACATCAATATAATTTTATTATAAAATGTTATAAAACTTATACAAGTGCTCTATAAATAAATGGTTAATTTTATTATTAATAAGCATCCTGTAATCTTAATTTTAATAATAATAATAATATAAATGATAGATTTATTATATCACATAAGGAGTGACGACATTCCGAATGTATCACGACTAAATGTAAACAACTTATAAATGTATCACATTATGGCAGCAAAACCATTTCATGTTTACTCATGATAATTAGTGTACTGTAATTACACTAGTATAAGTATTAGGTAACTTTCCATCCCTTCTGAAGTAAAACTGTCTGGTTCGAACTCCATTTCAGAGCTTCAGCTGAATGTTTCACTCAAAACAAACATTAAAGATTCATTTCTGAATATAATTTTTCATTTGTGGTAATTTAGCTGACATGTTCTGACAGATTGTTTTCATCAGACGTCTATAAAGCGTTCGCTCCGGTTCTGATGGTGTTTGTGGCCATTCGGCAAACGCTTTGCTTCAAAGCGTCTCGCAGTCTTCTGTATCTCCAGAAGATTTCTCTCCAGAACGTTTTGGCTGCTATTTACGGCTCGCGTCGCTCTCCTACTGCGTCGGGAAAACACTTACATTCCTTTACTCCAGCAAACTTGCAATTAAATAATATGACATTTATGATCTACTAGAGCTTTAATTATCAAATTCACTTACTATAATTACTGTTCAAGGAGTGTTATTTAACGCCTAATGGTGATATCAATGAAATAAAGAGTTAAAAGTCATGTTAGCAGATATTGTTAAAGTGCGTTTAAACCAGCAAACTCTCCTAAACAATGCATGATTTGAGGACTGATTTAGCAAACAGCAATAATGATTCATTTTAAACTATATAACAGGTTCTCTGTGAGGTTTTTTCTGTATGCCGAATTGTATTTGAAGTTAGAGGAGGAAATAATTGCTGTCTAGGGAACAATTATCTCCTCAGACATCTTGTAATCGTTGGTTGTTTGCTCCAAATTTCCATACCGTAGCATTTCTTTCTCTCACATTAATAGTGCAGGTTTGATTTGTGCTGCTTGTGTTTCTGCTGAGTCACGTCATGCTTATTTTTAACTAAATAGAATGCAAATAAAATTGACTTTTTTGTCCATACTATGAAAGTCAGTGGGGTCCAGTATTGTTTGGAAGCCAATTAACTTTCATTGTGAGCGAGTGTTGTGTGTTCATTCATGTGCAGGAGTTCACATGTGTGTGTTTGTTGTTGTTTTTCTGCAGCGATGTGCTTGTTTTCGGAGCAGACGCTGGTGGAAGGACAACGCTGTGCAGTTCATCATCCCACCGCGGGACTCTGCCAGCTGTTTGAATGCAGGGTACAGATCTCTCCAAACACTGCCGTAGATTTACACACAGCAACAAAAAATGAATAAAAACATACTTATGTATATAAATATATATGAGTTCTGGCATGACATTCTAGATGGCGCAGTCTGATATGTCTAACTCAATCTGACCTAATGACATCATTATCACATGACACAGCTGATTGGTTCTCTCCTGTATATGAGTTTGCTGCTCAACATTCAGATATATGACTAGTGCTTGCTGTAGTGTGCTTCAGAAACCCTCCACCTTCCCCAGCTCCACCTGTATAGATCTGCTACGAGGTGATTCATGTATGCTATGGGGGTAATTACATATATGTTATAAGTGCAGCAGCAGTATTTCTTACATGCTCACAGCAGCATGTTGTGGATGTATTGGCGGTAGCAAGTCTTGGTACTCTGTGCTATTCCGTCAAGACCAAATACATGAACATTGTCATGTATATTACCATGCCAATCCCTCCAAGATTTGTCATGGCAGATATATATATATATATATACTGAATTTAAGTATTTAAATACTATTTAAGTACTGAAGTATTGAAACATAAGTATTTAAAAGTACAAATATTTTACAAAATAAATAAAATTGTATTTATATTTTATTTACAGTTACAAGAATATAAGTATTTATATAGTATTTAAATATATAAAAGTAGTATATGTTTAGTAAATATGTATCTATCTGCAACTTCCTATTATCTACCCAGAAAACTCTAGCAACCACACAGAGTACCTTAGCAACTGCCTAGCAACCACCCAGAACATCCTAACAACTGGCTAGGAACTACACAGAGTACCCTAGCAAATTCCTAGTAACCACCTAGCAACACCTTAGCAACCACACGGGCAATGTACCCGAGCAACCACACAGAATACACTAGCAACCACCCATAACACCCTAGAAACTGCATAACAACCACACAGTGTACCCTAGAAACCACCCAGAGTACCATAGAAACCACCCAGAATACACTAGCAACCACGCATAACACAATAGCAACTGCTTAGTAACCTCATAGAAACACCCTAGCAACCATGCAGTGTACCCTAGCAACTGCCTAACAACCACCTAGAACTGCCTAGGAACCACCAGGAGTACCCTAGCAACTGCTTGGCAACCACACAGTGTACCTTAGCAATCACTTAGAGTAGCTTAGCAATCACCCATAACACCCTAGCAACTGCATAGCAACACCCTAGCAAACCACCAAGAGTACTCTAGCGACACCCTAACAACTGCCTAGCAGAGTACCCTAGCAAACACTTAGCAACCACCTACAACAGCCTAGCAACCGCCTAGCAACACGCTAGCAATCACCCAAAGTACCAGCAACTGCCTAGAAACCACCCAGAATACCCTAACAATCACCTAGGAACCACCAAGAGTACCCTAGCAACTGCCTAGCAACCACTTCAAACAACCTAGCAACCACCTAGGAACCACCCAGAGTACCCTAGCAACTGCCTAGCAAGCGCATCAAACAGCCTAGCAACCACCTAGCAATCACCCAGAGTACCCTAGAAACTCCCTAGCCACCATTCAATTTTTTTAGGGGAATGATAAACAGTTTCTTTTCCATGATGTTTTTTTTTTTTTGTTAGGATCGTACAATGCACAGAGTTGCGAGCTCTGAAGACTGTCCGCAGCTCACCTGCGCTGAATCTGATCAGATCACACTGACGGACAGATGCTGCAGAGTCTGCAGAGGTACGGAAGCGCATCTGCCTTTATTCTGAACGAAAAACCTCTGGGAATAGTTACTTATCGTTACAATACGTACTGTGGACCTTTTTCACATTTCTGGGTTTCTCAGCAGCGGAAGTCGTCATAGTTGGGTTAACTTCAAGAGCAGTGGATGAGAGAGTACCACATATATATATATGTTTTGCATTGAGAGTGATTGAGACTGATAACGGTCAGTCAGAAGAAAGAACGATGTCAAATTTACAGTCGCTCCCATAGACACTGCATTAGAAACACCCTCACATTAGTGTTAACTAGTTTTTTTTAAATTTGATGCAAAGGTGATAAAGTATAGTGTTTATTGTTGTCAAACGATTAGTTGCGATTAATCGCATACAAAATTAATTTTTTTTGTTTACATAATATATGAACGTGTATTGTGTATATTAGTTATGTATATATAAATACACACACATGCATGTATATATTTAAGAAAAATATGTTATGTTTATATATTAAATATAAATATAAATTATATATTAAATATAAATTATATGAATGTAAATATATACGTTAATACATGTAAATATTTTAAAAAATATATACTGTATGTGTGTGCATAATAAATATACACAGCACACACACATGTATTATGCAAACAAAAACTTTTATTTTGGATGCGATTAATCGCGATTAATTGTTTGACAGCACTAATAGTGTTATAAATGCACATACATTTAATAAAAATCAAAATCGAGGATTTTATGATGCTGATGACCGTTCAATGCGTCTTGTGAAAAGGGTCCATAGACAATAATCGGTGTGTAGTTTGACCTTTAGCGCCTCAGTGTTTCAAGTAGCATGAATCCATGAACACAAGTCTCCTCTGTCTGGGGTCAAAGGTCACGATTTCTGCGCCGAGGAGAACATCTGCACGGAGAACTCGGCCTGCGTGAACTTAGATGCCGGCGCCAGCTGCAGCTGCAAGAACGGCTTCCGGCCGCTGCGCGAGGACAGCGCCTACTGCGAAGGTGAGCCGTCAATCAAACGATCCGCCGGATAATCCCTTACTGCAGAACACGTGTGACATTTGCATCCGCAGACGCCGCGGGAAACCCATCGTAATTACAGCGCGCTGGGAACAGGAATTTAACCGCATTAGAGCTGCCGGCTGATCTTAATATTCCAGGATATACATTATTATTCCAGGACATGTGTATAATGACTCCTCTTGTGATAATTGGATTTTTCTGCTGGTAAAATGACGCGGAATCGAGTGTTGACATAAAATAGGTCGCACTGATATAACACGTACGACTTTGGGGACTGAAGCTACCAATTTAACACATTGATTTAGCACAACTTAGTATTACATAAAAACAAGATATATATACATTAAATATTATTTATAATAATGTTTATATTAATGTTATATGATAATGTTTTAGAATTAAAATGATTAAATATAATATTAATTAATCATTCATTATATTAAAATATGTAATATAATAAATATGACCAATTATTAAAAATAAAAAAGTTAATAAATATATCATTATAAACATATATAATAATTATTATTATTTTTAGACAAAAATAATATAATAAATTAAGTACAATTCATTGTAATAAAAACATGATATAAATGGTATGAAATTAAATTAAAATTAAAGTAATATTAATGTATTAAAATTAATAGCAATAATATAAATTATTAAATATAATGTGATTAATAAATTAGATTATTATATTATAAATGTAACAATAATAATATAATTAATTTGGTACAATACGTTACATAAAAATATAATATTTAATATAATAAATATTGTTAATTATGAATAATGTAAAATTAATATTCATGTAATATTGTAATATGTTGCATTTAAAATTATACACTGGGGATTGAAATTGACTAATTTAACATTAATTTAGCACAATTTAGTACTATATAAAAAAAAACTAAACGATATATATGAAATATTATTTATAGTGATGTTAAATTTATATTAATGTTAATATGAATTGATATAAAACAATAAATATAATATTGATAATAATTAATGTTAATATATTATAAATAAATAAATAAATAAATATAATAATAAAATAACAGTTTAGTATAATTAATTATATTACAAATACAATACAACATAAATTCATATATTATAAATATATAATATAATAAGTAATATAATGTAATAACACGGTGTGAAAATTCAACAATAATAAATTTGCCTACGATAATTTTTATGAGTCTGTTGTCAGTGCTCATGACGCAAGATGCTAAAAAACAGTGATGTCTGATGTGCATTCGTGAAGAAAACTGCTTCATGAATATGAAATACAGTACACCGACATCTATTTGATGCTTTTTCCATCTGTCAGATCGATATGAGATTAGTTTGACTTATTAATCATCTCATCTTGTTATCCTATCATTAATTCAGTGACATTTCTGAGTTGACTGACGGCTCTAAAAATAAAGAATTCTCCGTAACCTGTGTTCGTTTTGATGCACATGACTAATTAACCAAGCGGCATTATTGATGCACGACTAGAATCCGTCTTGCTTCGGCATCTTAATTGGCTGCTATTGCGTACGGCTGTGAGTAAGTCATCAATGTCTCCCTCCACCTTCCTCATCCTGGTTTTTCCCCTCTCAAAGCCGAGCCGAGCCGTGGATGGCCTACTTTCGGTGAATGTCTAATGACTCGGGCCGTGTTTCTGGGGACACGGCGCCCCCGTCACCTCCCGCGCATCAGACGGATCTCTAATGAAACCTGTTCATCTCGCCGGCTAAAAATAACCTCACGTGCGCGGCCGGTCAGGTAATTATCAAAGACCGAGAGGATGTGAATAATTAAAGATGCTATCAGACACAGCGAGCTGGACGGTCCTAAACGATCCCGAGGGACGCCGTTCTGGACGAGCGGAGGGGAGAGGAAGAAATCAAAGTGTTTTGAAATAAAGTGGCAGCAATATAAGCCATGTGTAACCCAGAAACAGAAACAGAAACGCCGGCAGTGTCCCACTTCCACACTCATTTGTCACCTCTTTCTGTTTAACCTTGCTGGTCGGGACGCAACACCTGGTGCTGAGCTTTCCATCATTAGCTGGAGGACGATATCTGCTTTTAGCTTTGCAAATCCCACTCATTCTAGCTCTTTAATGCAATAAACATCCTCTTTTTGGGAGACATTTCATAGTTAGATCTGGGTGATATGACCACAATCCTATATCAATTTCACCAGCTATTTTTTTCTGCTAGAAATCCAATTTAAAATGATTTGTAATAATTATTAATTATTTTGATTATTATTATTATTTTTTTTTGGAAAAGTGTGTGAAAAGTTGTGTTTTATGGTCGGTCAAAATTGTGACCGGTGGGATAATGTGTATACTGAACATATTTCTGCAGTCATAAAAATTATTATATATCTTAGCCCAGCTATTTTAAACTGTTTGATCACATTCTAATTATAATATGAATAATATGTATATTTATTATGCATGTATAAATGCACACACATACAGTATATATTTACATGCATTTACATGCATAAATGTATATTTATATAATTAATATTATATATATAAATATATGTAATATATAAACGTAACATTTTTCTGAAATGTATACATGCATGCGTGTGTATTTATATATACATAATAAATATACACAGTACACACACGTATATTATGTAAACTTTTATTTTGGATGCGATTAATCATTTGACAGCACTAATATATATAAATATATAAATAAATATTTATTTAAATATGTTATATTTATTAAAATGCATTTATTTAAATTCGCATTATAACTCTTTAAAATTAAAGTAAATTAAATATTAATTAAATTATAGAAATAAAGTATCAATCATTTTTAAACATAAATATATTTATTAAAATATTTGTATATTTTATATTCATCAAAATGTATTTAAAAATTGTATTTAAATAAATAATTGCATATAGAGAGAGATGAGATGCATTTGAAGCTGTTTTTGTACTAAACTCTGCTTCACAGAACAATGTTTTGTGATGTAAACGTACAAGAAAATCTCTACCATCAAGCATCAGGCTGTATATATATCATCATATCGCTCAGCCCGGCCATCAAACGCCTCATTTCACTCCATATTGACACGATTTAGCCGGATAACCCAAACAATGTCCCACAACCGTCAGGAACCTCATGATGTTGTTGAGAATCAGAACATGCAAAATTTCATCAAAATCCCCAAACACCCCAGAGACTGAGACGAAACTTTCCCGTCTCCAGCATCCGGAGCTTCAGAAACACGTCTGCTTTCTTCATTATGCAGGCAGAGGAGCGCCAGTCTCTCTCAAGAAGCGTGCGTGGCTCTTTAAAGGCGTCATGAGCATTGCCGTCGAGTTAAAAATAGCACGTCTGTGCTGATGAGATCGGGCCCGTTTCAATATTTCATGCGGGAGGTTGTAGGGCGTGAGCTCGAGGGAACAGCGCAGCTTCACACTGCTTTACTGAATAATAAAGCTTTGGAAGAGACTGCTGGACTGAGAAGGTGAAGAGCGTGCTGATTATAACACGCTCAGAGTTACAGTAGATCTGATCTCAAACACACCCAACTGCTTCATGTGGAGACCAACGGGACTAAAGTTTGGGCAACATTGAGCTTTGATGGTTTTATGCTTTCGGCAGTTAAACATCAAGCTGTTTTATGAAGAATTTAATGTCATTTAATTATGAAAATTTGTAATTAATTCATTTATTGTAATAATAATAATAATAATACTATAGCTCAAGCGTATGAGTATCAAGAAAAGCACTATATAAATGTATTGAATTAATTAATTCATTTAAATTCGGATTAAAACAGCTTAAAATATATATTAAAGGATTTTATATTTATGAAAATGTAGTTCAAATATATATATATATATATATATATATATATATATATATATACACACACACACATATATATATAATATATATATATATATAATATATATATATATATATATATATATATATATATATTATAATATTTAGTAATAAATAGTAATACATTTTTTATTTATTTCCTTATTTATTTAAAATCACATTTTAACACTTTAAACATGTATTTAATTTTTTTATATGAATTTATTTAAATGAATGAATTAATTTAAACACATTACAACAGTTTAAAACTAATTAAGTAATTTGAATTCACATTGTAACACTTTAAAACAAAAATAGCATTAAACTCGGTCTTTGTAGAAAACTTAATTTTCATGGTATAATGGTCTTGGCAGCCAATAATCAATAATGTTTTTTAGTAGAGATAGGAATTGTGATTAAATGTTTAATTATAAAAATTAGTAAGTTAATTTAAGTGAATTAGTATTCATTTATTTACTTAAATTCATATGTGTTTATTAAGGTATTTTATATTCAGTGTATATATCAGACATATCAGATTTATCAGATTTAATAATGAAATTTAATGTTGAAAATAATGTTAAAATATGTCAAATTGAAGTGTCCACTTTGCCAATTACCTGAAATCTAACTATCCTGAAAGAAGTCTCTTCTGCTCACCAAGCCTGCATTCTTTTAATAAAAAAGCAGTAAAAATAGTGAAATATTATTATAATTTAAAATAACCATTTTCTATGTGAATATATTGTTAAAATAATATTTATTTCTGTGATGCGCAGCTGTATTTTCAGCATCATTACTCCAGTCTTCAGAGTCACATGATCCTTCAGAAATCATTCTAATATACTGATTTGCTGCTCAAGAAACATTTCTGATTATTATCACAGTATTTTTGTTGAAACCGTGATACATTTTATTTTTCTGGATTTTTTGATGAATAAAATGTTCAAAAGAACAGCACTTATATGAAACGGAAATCTTTTGTGACATTAAAAATGTCTTTACTGTCACTTTTGGCAATGCGTCTTTGTTGAAAAGTATGAATTTTCTCAAACCAAATGGCAGTGATTGAGAGCAGAAGTGCTTCAGCTCTTCAGCGTTTTTCACACGATCGATCCATTCAAGCGTCTGAATCCTGCAGAATAGCTGTGTGTCCTTGACTCGACTTCATCTTGTTAATTTGCAGTTATTCTAGCCATTTAGACGATCTATCAGAGGCAGAGAACCCGGCGAGCGATGTCATTTCCTGTAGGTGATCGGGGGTAATTGGCAGCGACTGTAAAAGTTCAGCTGAATCTCAAATGTAATTACTGTAGATGAGATGAAGAGAGATGTGTGTGACGCTGGTTTAGGGAAGATCGTATGGCTTTAGACAGAAAACAGTCAGAATAGAGAGCAGACTGAACTCGGGTGACTTATTAGGTTACACGACACTCAATCAGTTCATTTACATGGACAACAGTATTCTGATTTTAACACGATTAAAGGGTTAGTTCACCCAAAAATGAAAATTAGCCTGTGTTTTACTCACCCTCAAATTATCCTAGGTATATATATATATATATATATATATATATATATATATATATATATATATATATATATATATATATATGACTTTCTTCTTTCAAACGAATCCATTCGGAGTTATATTAAAAATTGTCCTGGCCCCTCCAAGCCTTTCAATGGGGATAAGCGGGTGCTTTTTGTCAACAGTCCAATAGACGTGAAATAAAGTGCATCCATCTGTAATAAAACGTCCCTCACACGGCTCCAGGGGTTGAATAAAGGCCTTCTTGGAAAGATAAATATCCTTATTTCAAATGTAATAAACACTTCTCTCTCAGTTTGTCTAACTGTCGGAAACAGTTCCGGTGGATGACGTAGGATGTATGTGTCACGTGATTAGTGACGAACACGGAGAGAGAACTAAATAAAATGCCGGTCATGAACCAGAAGCACAAAACGTGGATTTGTAAAGAAAAATGTCGGAGAATTTCGATATAAGCCAAGAGGAGACTGGTTTTTCTTTGCTCCTGTAAACAAACACACATATGTCCTGCATCATCATCGTAATAAACACTTTTTTCTCACTTCTGCTGACTGTTGTACGTGCAAGCCTTTATTCACACCCGTTTTATTACGGATGCATGCACTTTATTTCACGTCTTCTGGACTGTTGACAAAAAGCACCCGCTTATCCTCATTGAAAGGCTTGGAAGAGCCAGGACAATTTTAAATATAACTCCGAATGGATTCGTCTGAAAGAAGAAAGTCATATATACCTAGGATGCTTTGAGGGTGAGTAAAACACAGGCTAATTTTATTAATTTTTTGGGTGAACTAACCCTTTAAGACAATACTCTGATTAAGAATCTACTATGTAAACGGAGATTTTTGATTACCTTAATCCGGCTAAAGTCATACTCGAAGTAAACACAAATCGAATTAAGACGTGGAGTATTCCTATTTTAGTCACATTATCGAAGTGCAGTATTATACTGATGTTACGTTCAACACGGAAGCTCTGAAGCTTGTATTAAAAAACAACACATTTCACATTAAAGCACTGTATCGGAGCTCGATTCGTTTTGAGAAAAGCACATGATCTATGACGTCCGAAGCTTTCGACCTGAAAACCACGTGAATGCTTCAGTATCTGGTTCAAACGAAGCGAACCTCAATGCTGTTTCCTTTACATTATGTTACATTTTAATGTGTTAGCATTGTATAAATTTATACATTGAGCTCAAAAATGAACTTTGGCCATGAAATAATGATCTAAGGACCGAGGCAGAGTTAAAATAAACAGATCATAGATTTAATTTATGAATTTATGCTTTAGTTATTTTAATAAATAGTTCAGCCATGAAACTCTAGATGGCGCAAGCTGACGGGTTGTTAACGTAACTGATGATATTCAGAGAGTTAAACGACTTGGCACAAGCTGATTGGTTCATGCTGGACATGCAGCCAATGAGCTTAATGCCTTGCATTTATATAGCTGGCTAGTATCCACTGAGATTCCCATTGAGTTCTCTGAAGCCCTCCACCTTCCCCAGCTCCACCTGTATAGCTCTGCTACGGGTTATTTTACATGCAGCAGCAGTATGTCTTAAATACTCATGGCACCGTATCGCCGTATGCATTGGCAGTAATATGTTCCTGTACTTGCTTGCAGCAGCAGCAGCAATAATCTACAACTACAGCAATAACCAACAGCAGCAGCAGTGAAGCAGATCTATTCCGCCAAATACATTAACATTTTCATATCCATCACCATGCTAAACTTTTCAGAGAGTTGTCATGACTGAACTTATTTTAGTGCCAGTACACACCGACTCAAATGAATGACTCTGACAATGACCATTACTTATATAAAATATAATTAAATTAAATTCAAGTTTATTTGTATAGCACTTTTCACGATTCAAATCGTCGCACCTTTACAAAAATTCAAGTTTCTACAATATATTTAGTAGTAGCTTATCAGTGGTGACTATGTCAAGTTGATGTACATGCAGAAATGTACGGTAAAATCAGGTATTGATGTAATCAAACAGACGATGAACACTATTAACAGCAATGATTATATGTTGCAATCAAACAAAGTAATAAAACAAAGGCCATGGCCATGGCTTCAACAACGCCATCGTCTGTTTGCACAGTAAGCATTACAAATAACTAACTGCACTTGAAGCTTTTGTAAAATTAAAAATGAAACACCCAAAACTGCATATGGCACCATAAACACCTGCATCCCAATTCGCCTACTTATACTATGCCCTAAAATGATGTATTCTTTTTGTGAAGAAAAAGTATATACTTTTGAGTATGTAGCAGAATAGTAGGCAAGCTTTGGGACAGACTACTTCGTCATAACTGCGTTTCGTTTAATTTATTTTCCTACCGTATTGGAGAGAAATGAAGAGGCATGTTGATCTGCCCGTTGCGGGTCTATAATGCCGAGAACTCTCTTCGTGATGAAAAGTTAATGACCAAACGTATCATTATAAAAGTTCACAATGTTGCTACAGATGAAATATAAGGCGCGTAACATTAAATAAATATATTTTTTTATCAGGTTAGACATTGATTATTTATCACTCAAACCCCTTTCTCTGCCTGTCCATGGGTTTCGCATATCTGCCATGTTTGTAGTTTTTAAACACTTTTTATGCGTGTTTGTAGTTCTAATCGAAACCTCGTCCCCTGAGGTTAGCCGTTAGCCGAGTGTACATCGATCTGCTTTTCGAATTTTAATCTCAAGTAGTAGACAAAGTAGACCTCTTTTCAACATACTATGATTTGGGACATACTAATTCTGTTTTCGAATACTATGTAGGACAGATAGTATGTGAATTGGGATGCAGCATATACGTGAAATTCTGGGTTGGACGTCGGATGGCGTCGTGTTTTCTTTTCATACTGTCCTTGTAAAAAAAGCAAAAAATGAGAAAAGAATAAATCAGTGAATAAATAAAACTTACATTTTCTTCTCATAATGTCCATGTTAAAATCCGAATTAAAAATGGAAAAAGGAAATAAATAAATAAAGATGTTTGTTCATTCATTCTTTTTTATTACTGTATTTTTACTCATTTTTATTTCTTATATGTGTGTGGGTGTGTATGTATGTGTATATATAATGTATTATTCATTCATTTTTAATACTTCAAAACTTCAAAAGCACCTTGAATAATGTGAATGAGATTAGGTAAGATGAACTAGTCGTGTGAAAGCATGACTGTGGTCTGATGAAGTCGCTCTCTCAGCTGATAAATGACTCAGTCTCTGAAGCGGCTCTGGCATTCACAGGTAGAAGCAGCGAAGTGAATAAAGTTCCCGAGAGCGAATGGACTCTGGCAGGCCGTATTAATCCTAATGAATTGTTTTGTCTTGTATAAAGCGTTCTCTTAACGGAATACGAAGTGCAGTGATTCATAAATCCAGAGCGTCCCGTAGAGAACAGACGGACAGCGGCTCTCGTTTGTCATGAGACGCAGATCTCCACCAATAGCAGACCGCAATCCATCGTCATTTACAGCCCATTCAGAGCTGCAGTCTGCAGGGACTGAGAAACAGGCTTAAGATGCTGCAACATGCTAGATGGGTTTTATCTGCTCAAAAACCAGCTTAGACCTGCTGCTTGTTCCAAAACACCAAACCAGACTATGAAAGTAAGCAGAAATGAGTCTAGAAAGAATTAGAGTCACAACAGAACTGCATAGAGTCCGTGATTATGTA
>CM071962.1:1660000-1770000 GCA_036784905.1 Acrossocheilus fasciatus | reverse complement strand
AGTAGCATAATGCATTACTTTCCATAAAATGTAACTAAGCAGTGCAATAACACTCTTAAAAATAAAAGTGCTTCACGATGCCATAGAATAACCTTTTTTATATAAATGGTTCCATAAAGAACCTTTAATATCTGAAGAACTGTTTCACAAAAGCTTCTTTGTAGCGAAAGATTATAAAAAGTTAAGAAAGAGATGCTCTTTAAAGAACCTATGACTGAATGGTTCTTCTATGGGATCTTTATTTTTAAGATACGTTTTCATGGAGTAATGCAATATTGTGATGCATTAGTTTAAAAGTAACTTCCCCCACACTGAAATCCAAGTGCTACATTTGAACTGTTGGTTTGCTGATATTATCATCAGATCAAAAGCTCGACACAGCGTTCGTTCGCTTCTCGTAGCGTGGGTTAGATGCTTTATCTGGGCTGTTTATTCCATGCTGTCCATATTTACTCTGAACATGGCCGTGTGTCTCCGTCAGCCTGATTCATGAGCGTTAGCTGTGATTGATCGGCCTTCGCTGAGAGAACAGAAGGAGCAGAACTCAGAAAAGAAGATGGATTTCCCTTCTCTTCGTTTATCTCGCACACAAATGACGGCCTGGACCGCTCCTCCATGCTAATGCGACGGAGAGGAGACTGAGAGGACCGTTATCAGCAAGCCAACGCTCTGCTCTGATTCTCCACTTCAGGAGTCTGAATGCTCGTCTTTGCTGAGGTTGCAACACTGTCTCCATATTTCTCAGCCATTCAGTACTTATGCTCTAAAAGAGTTCATTCATTCAAGGCAACGCAAACTGATTCATTAAAACGAACTGATTCAAATGAACTGATTCATGGGAATTATTTAAACATCTGAAATATTTTAGCATTTTAAATTCAGAGATGCTTATATATATATATATATATATATATAAAATAACACACACACAAAAAAAGTCACAGGTGTGATATTGGTATTAAAATAATTTATATAATAAAATAAAATCTAATATCATGTCTATGTGATATTTTAAATATATAATTTAATGCAACTTAATGTATATTATATTATGTAATTATATTATATTGTGCAATTTTTAATGTGTGTGTGTGTATATATATATATATATATATATATATATATATATATATATATATTTATTATTTTTTTAAAATATATGTTTTACATTATTAACACACAGTAAAACACACGCAAACTGATTTAATGAAACAAATGATACAAAAGAACTGATACATGGAAATTATTAATTATTACTTTTTAAATGAAGAGATGCTACTAATATATATAAAAACCTAATGGTTTTAATTAAAATGTAAAATTTAATTTTAAACAATGGATTTAAAATAAATATTTATTTATATTTTATTTTTTATTTTATATATATATATATATATATATATATATATATATATATATAATTTAATGCATCTTAATGTATACATTTTATGTGTGCACATAGATACAGTATATATATATATATATATATATATATATATATATATATATATATATATATATATATATATATATATATATATATATTCATGGAAATTACTCAGACATCACAAATCTTTAAGCTTTTCAGAGATGGTAATATTAAAAAATAAAATAAAAACTCTCAGGTTTTTCATAATCAAAAGTGCAATATCCACAATGTTATGCCAAATAGAAATATTCACGCAGTGTATAGTTTCATTCATGCATTCTTTTCTCTTTTTTGTGTTTCATACATTTTTAATAGCTCTTTCCTGATATACTGCTGTCTTTAAAGCACCTCAGGAGTCTGAATGCTGAGTTTGCACCGATGTCAAGCTTCAGAAAAACTGTTCAGCGTGTTTGTATCAGAGCGGCAAGGTCGCTTGATTCTCTCGGGCAGAGAGCGTGTGTTGTGTGGGCAATGGATGCCAGTTCTGTCATTACTGTAGGACAATAATTCCCTGTTATTCCTGAAGAATAATTCGCAGAAGAAACGCGAGCTAAGTGAATTACAGAAGAGAAGCGGCGGAGGTTATGCTGAAGGACGCCAGTTCGAAGCAAATTGGGTTAAAGTTTCATTTGAAGTCTTGAGCCATAAAGCCACTCTGAATTTATCACAAATGCAGCAGTTCGGCGCTGGTGAAAATTCATAAGGCTTTTTATTAGATCTCTAAGTCTATGAGATTTGATTTAATACCTTTTATTTGATCTCGCTACGATAAATTCAAGGAGTCATGACACATGAGCCGGCCGATCGCTCTGCCCTCGCTTCACACCAAACTTTCCCCGGAAATGTCACGGATATCATCTTTTAAAAAGTCACTGAATTCATCAGACGGACACTTGAATCCAATACAAAACCGTCTTCACTCTTTGACTTGTGCACTTTTACTCTACATTTAGAGAACCGCAGTAACACTGTAGCTAAAAATGGCCAGAAATGGCCAATATATCAGTATTTATTAATTAGTACAGTCATATTTATGCATTTGTTTACTTATTAAATGTCCCTCGGTCAGAGGAACAATAAATCATTTCATTTCATTAATAAATCATTTTAAATAATTTAAAATCATCAACTAAGCAGTCAATGTTGCTAAATAGATTCAAAATGTTTAATGCAAAAGTGTTAAATTGGAAAAAGAAAATTGGAATCGATTCAAACTATTCAAAAGAAGTAATTCATGGAAAATATTCAAATATCCAAGTTATTTTAGCATTTTGAAATCTGACATTTGACACTAAAGTAATTATATATTTATATTGAGAAGTGTTTCACACACACACACACACACACACACACACACACACACACACATTGAAGCTGTAAATAAAGCAAATTTTACAAGAAAATATTATTTTACTCTTTCTACTTTGAAATGTCGGGGTTAATGTATTACTTGCCATTTATTTGTATTCATTTGTGAAATATATTAACAATTTCTGAGTGAAAATACTTTCAAAGTAAATGGCTATAATAGTTTTCTGTGTTATTATTTCTTCTTATTTCCTTTTAATACAATGAATATTAATTTATACATTTTTATGTCTGACTTTTTGTTGTTATTTTTATTTCTTATGCCTCTTTTATGATTAACCATTTGAGTTACCAATACATATAGAAAATGCCTTGACAAATACTGAAAAATTAATTTTGCATCATTGATATACCATTAAAGTTTTTAATATTTTGAATTGGATTTTATTTTTATATTTTCTGTTTTCATTTTAATTTTAGTTTAAATTTTAGCAATTTTGTCATTTTTATTATATATAAAAAAAAAGCCTACACAGCTGTTTATTAAGTTATTAAGTAACTCATATTGTGACCCTGGACCACAAAACCAGTCATACGGGTAATTTTTTCGAAATTGAGACTTATAAATCATCTGAAAGCTGAATAAATAATCTTTCCATTAATGTATGGTTTGTAAGGATCGGACAAATTCGGCTGAGATACAACTATATGAAAATCTGGAATCTGAGGCGGCAAAAAAATCTACATATTGAGAAAAGCTCCTTTAAAGTTGTCCAAATTAAGTTCTTAGCAATGCATATTACTAATCAAAAATGAAGTTTTGATATATTTACAGTAGGAAATTTACAAAATATCTTCATGGAACATGATCTTTACTTAATATCCTAATGATTTTTGGCATTAAACAAAAATGGATAATTCTGACCCATACAATATATTGTTGTCTATTGCTGCAAATGTACCTGTGCTGCTTATGACTGCTTTTCTGCTCCAGGCTCACAAATTATTATGAGTTATTTTAGTACATCAAGTTAAACAAAACAAAAATGAAAAATGTTGCCTTGCAGCTAGCTGAAATAAAATACATTTATGTTTTTATATATTATACATTATATACAATATTTTCAATTTTATTTCAGTTAGAGCTTACTTCATGTAACAGAAATGTTTTTTTCAAGGTTTTAGTAAACTATAATAACCCTGTACTGTAAATATCTGACGTATCGCCCACCCTGTGATAAAAGACTTCAACCCAGCAGCCCTCAGCGTTCTCCGTCCGCAGCATGTAAAGTCTCCCGGCGTGTGAGGCTGAGCTGATGTGATGTTTTCTGCGCAGATATCGATGAGTGTGCGGAGGGGAGGCACTACTGCCGTGAGAACACACAGTGTGTGAACACCGCCGGTTCCTTCATGTGCATCTGCCACACCGGATTCATCCGCATCGACGACTACTCCTGTACAGGTGAGAAACACAGGCTCCCATCAATACCATCACATTCACTTCCATACAGCTGCTGCTTAAACATCTGAGACATCTCTCGGCACGAGAAAGAAAGCATGGTGACAGTATATTTGGCTTCGTCTCATTGCAAATGCACTAACAGAGATGAAGCACTTCAGCCAGAATGCTGCAGTAAAGGCCTGGTCTGTTTCATATTTGTGCTAATTTAGGCTTCTATTTATATTCATTTATCTGATCTATTAGATACACGCTGATCATTATCACAGCACAGAGACTCGACCAATCACAGGACAGAGCGTCAAGACAAACGAACCTATCACTGAGCAAAACAGTTTTAACTAATTAAATCAGCGCAAAATCATTATTTGAATGATGACATTCACAGATAAACTGAAATCATTTCTAAATTACTTTTAATTAGTTTAATTATTTGTATTTTAATAGTTTATACACACACACACACACACTATATATATATATATATATATATATATATATATATATATATATATATATATATATATATATATATATATATATATTTCTAATAATGAAAAATATATTCCTCATTGTTTATATATATATATATATATATATATATATATATATATATACACACACACACACATACATATATACATACACATGTTTGACTTGTTTGTAAAAAAATCTGCCAATGTGGTAAGACACAATATTTAAAATATACAATCTATGAAATCAAATCTTAAATATCTTATGCAGTATTGCTTCTGTAGTTAATTTATCTCATTTTAACTGTAAAAGTAGACAAAATTAAGATTGTGTGCACAGTCATTTCCTGTCATTGCACATAAATGTTCATTCTAAATGCTGGCTGTCAATCAAATCAAATCAATATAAAAACATTAAACTTTGCAGTATTATTTCCAGCAGGTATCTTGCAACATTAAATGCTGAAAAAGAGGATATGCTTCCCTGGCGTTTTACTTTAGCTGCTGAAGCAGCGTATCTGAACCCCACGAGTCAACTTCCTGCTACTAGTCACTTTATATTTCCACTGTAAATATGGACTATTGTTGTAATTATTTTCAAGTGTTTACTGTTGCTCCTCCACTAATTGCCCAAACTGTTACAGAAAGTGTGTGGTTTTAGTCGTCATATATCATTGCAGTTTATGGATTATTGTGACTGCGGCTATGAAACAGGATGTAAATAACCAGCAGAGTGTTTCGACTTCCTGTTAGTAATGAGTCAGGCTAATACAATAAACCAGCCAATGCGGTTCATTCAAGCACAGCGACTCGCAGTTGTACATTCAAAAGAAGCGATCTAAAAAACCCAGTACGATGAAACTCAGAAGGCGTCTGCCACCGGAGGCTTTGTGCGCACAGTCTTTGTTATGATAGTCTGGATTCATCTCAGTGCAGCATGAAGTGCTCCGTGTCCTTCAAAGGTTTCAACAAGAAAACAGCTTTTCTAGCAATGATGCAGCAACACGTTAATGTATCAACCACCCACAATGATTTAGCAACATGTTGTCACCCTAGAAACTGCATATGAATACCCTAGTAACCGCATATGAATACCCTAGTAACCACCCAGAACACCCTAACAATGATATAGCAACATGTTATCACCCTAGCAACCCCCATCAATGCCCTAGCAACCACTGAGAACATGTTAACAACAATACTGCAAAATGCTAACACCCTGGCAACCACCCAGAACACCCTTACAACACTGGAACATGTTATAAACCTAGCAACCATCCAAGACACCCTAGCAATGATATAGCAACATGTTACAGCTTGCTGTTTTCCTATTTAATACTGTAAAGCTGCTTTGACACAATCTGTAAAGCGCTATATAAATAAAGGTGACTTGACTTGACTTGACTACCACCCTAACAACCTCTTATCAATGCCCTAGCAACCACCCAGAATATCATAACAACAATACTACAACATGTTAACATCCTAGCAACCACCCAGAACACCCTTACAACAGTGCAACACATTAAAACCCTAGCAACCCCATATCAATGTCCTAGCAACCACCCATAAACCCTAAGAATGATATAGCAACACAATAATACCCTAGGAATCGCCCAGTAAAACCCTAGCAACCCCATATCAATGTCCTAGAAACCACCCAAAACACCCTAGCAATGATATAGCAACATGTTATCACCATAGCAACCCTCATAAATGCCCTAGCAACCACCCAGAACACCCTAAGAATGATATAGCAACACAATAATACCCTAGGAATCACCCAGTAAAACCCTAGAAACCCCGTATCAATGTCCTAGCAACCACCAAGAACACCCTAGCAATGATATAGCAACATGTTACCACCATAGCAACTGTCATAAATGCCCTAGCAACAACCCAGAACACCCTTACAACACTGCAACACATTCATTTCCTTAGCATCTACCCAGAACAACCAAGCAATGATCAATAGTCAACATGTTATCACCCTAGCAACCCCCATAAATGCCCTAGAAACCATCCAGAAAACCCCAAGAATGATTATAGTAAAACATTAACACCCTACGAACCACCTAGAAAACTGTAGCAATATGAGCATATTATCACGCTAGCAACTCCCAGAATACCCCAACAACATTGCAACATATTAACACCCTAGCAACCACCCAGAACACCACTGCAACACGTTCATACCCTAGCAACCACCCAGAACACCCTAGCAATGATATGTCAAAATGCTATCATCCTAGCAATATTATCACCCCTGTCAATGTCCTAGCAACCATCCAAAACACCGAAACAATGATATAGTAACATATTAACACTCTAGAAACCACCCAAAACACCCTAGCAATGATATAGAAGATTAACACCCTACAAACCACAGATAAATGTCTTTATTATGATAGTCTAGATTTATCTTGGTGCAACATGAAGTACTCCTTGTCCTTCAAGGTTTTAAACGGTCTTTTTAAAAAAGAAAACAGGTTTTATAGAGCAGAGCGCACTGTATTTCTCTCCTTTGTGGAGTTATTGATTGAGTTGCGCGTCTGTGGTAGAGAGCGTCCCAAAGCACCTCACCAAAACTGATAAACACTTTTAACATTTAATTCCTCGCATCCCCCCAGAGATGAATATGAGAGTACTGATGGATTACATTCTATTGCACGGATCGATATTAAAATGTCTGTGAGCTACAAGAGCCCGGCATTCCCAGAATCCATCAGTTCGTGTGATTAAGTCGACTCCCTGCTGTAATGACACAGTCAGATTCTCTTGTCACAGTCAAGAGTTTGTCAGCCTCATGTCGACTTACCGAGATGGAGCCGTATAGCCGTAATCACAGTCTCTGTGTGTGCCGGGATACGAAACCCCTAGACACTCCGGCATGAGCTGTTGCTTATGAAAAGAAAATGAATAATAAGACCATAAAGCACCTTACAGAAGCACTGAGAATACATGCTCTTAATTGCAGGAAGTTGCTTACCCTGAAAGCTCTGTATGAAAATTGTAAAGTTCATTGAGTCAGAACAGTGGTGGAGTGCTCATGTTCACACTTTGCTGACGTGTTTTCGCGCCCTACATGTCGCTTCGGCTCAACCAGTGGCGTCAGTTTGGGATGGGGTTTCCTGTTTCCCTGATAAATGATCCATGAGTGGTGTTTGGGAAACCTGCTTGGAAACATCATGGCAGTCACACTAGCAATGACATAGTGATGTGCTAACAACCATTTAGAATACCTTAGCAATGATACAGCAACACATTAACTCCCTGGCAACCACCAAGAACAACCAACAATGGCATAGCAACATATTTTCACCCTAGCAACCACCCAGAACACCCCAACAATGGTATAGCAATATATTACTACCATAGTAACCACACAGAAACCCCTAAAAACAAAATAGCAACACATTAACATCCTAGCAACCACCCAGAACATCCTAAGAACAATATAGCAACACATTAACACCCTAGCAACCACCTGCTTGGAAATGTCATGACAGTCACACTAGCAATGACATAGTGATGTGCTAACAACCACCCAGGACACCCTATCAATGGCATAGTAACCTGTTACCACCCTAGCAACCACACAAACCATCCTAGCAATGATATAAAAACATGCTAAAAAGACAATGACCTTATAACAATGTCAGAAAACTTAGAAACTGCATATAAATGACATAACATCCCCCCATGACATCCTAATACTCTGGTAAACCCATAGCAACACCCTAGCAACCATCCAGAACACCTAACAACAACATCACAATATTTTTACACCATAGCAACTGCATATAAATGACCTAACATCCACCCACAAAACCCTGATATAGCATCAATGATATAGCAACATGTAACCACCTTAGCAACCCCATCAATGCCCTAGCAACCATCCAGAATACCCTAGCAATGATATAGCACTATGTTACCACCCTAGCAACCCCATCAATGCTCTAGCAACCACCCAGAACACCCTAACAATATTGCAACGTTAACACCCTAGCAACCATCCAGAACACCCTAGCAATGATATAGCAATGCTTATAAGTATAGATATGTGCACACAGCATAGAGACCCCCCCCCCATGTTTTATGCCCCTGATTCTAGCAATAATATAGCAACGTTAACACCCTAGCAACCCCCTATCAATGCCCAAGCAACCATCCAGAACACTGAAGCAATGATATAGTGCACATTTACACCCTAGCAAATGCATAAATGACCCAGAACACCCTAGAAACAATATCAACCACACATAACACTGTAGCAACAATAAAACAACAGATAACACCCTAGTAACCACTCAGACCACCCTAGAAACTACTCTGAAAATCAATCATTGAGAAGTGAGCAAATCCAAGGTTGTGGGTTCGATTCTCAGGGAATGCATGGACAATGCACCTTGAATGCACTTTTTGGATAAAAGCATCTGCCAAATGCATCAATGTAATTGCACAAATAACAAACCCATCTGACATTGGCGGGACAAACAGAAAGTCCCGCCCTAAAATCAGGCCATTGCCAATACGGCTGCATCGGGCCGCTCAAGCAACCAGATTGCAGTTTCATTTGATGCATGAAAATAAAAGACTATTTTCCAGAGTTTTGTGTTGCCGGGGTGTTTCATTATGTAAAAAGCTGCTTTGGATGATATTCTGGGAATATTCGTACGTCTTTATTGGTTTCTCCGTCCTTGCGGATTCTATTGTTTCAAAGCGAACCGGTGCCAGGCTCCGCTCCGCTCTGCCAACTTCTCCTCTGCTTGTCCCAGCGCTACTTTAATTTCATCCCCCTCCTTTTTAGCTGCACTTCATGAAAAATGAGAATAAAAACCCTCTCCCAATGCGCGCCAGCTGTACGTAATCAAAAGGCGCCCATACGTTGGCCCGAACCCGCCCAACTTTTAATGAGACGGAGCCGCTCTCATGCCTCAAACGCAGAACATCTCACGCATCGCGGCTTTGAGGAGAGTGTGAAATGAAGTTCTACACCACTTCCTCATAGTAGCGCCACAGGTGCTGTAATTAATAGCACTGTTTGCTTAAGACGGAAGCCCAGAGAGAGGTTTTCCTTGTCCTCCACGCAAACACACTTCACACACGGCTAATCCAGACCTGCGACGACCCCGCTAGCGCTAATGAAACGCTTTCTCTCCTTCTCTACGGAGAAGGTAATTAGTTGTGAAATGCCGAGCGCAGCGGTTTGTTCCTGGAAAAACTATATTGATAAATGTTTGATTGGTCGTGTGCAGATGGCTGCTGGCTTTATGACTGAGCTTGCAGTTCTGAGCTGGAGTTACCAGGCCTTAAACAAACACTCAAGCGCCTCGGATCTGACACATACGGATGAGCTGAATGAAGCATTTATGTACTTATAGATTGTACTATGTAGTCGGTGGTAATTGTAAAGAACAGTGTCAATTGAACAGCTTCATTTATGCACCTGGCTGATGCTTTTTATCCATTGCACTCAGTTTATGTATACAAAAAAATAATCAAAATCACTTGATATAAAGTCTGCATGGGGTCAGAAAGATAAAGTTATTTTCCCTTTGAATTAAGTTTATTTTTCTGACCCCTTTGGCTAATTATAAACTCACTTTATTTTGATAGATTTTTCAGAAAACAAGACTTTTCAGTCATTTTGCATCTCAAGTAGAGCAAGACAAAAATACTGAGTAGGAATTTTTTGTATGTACAGTATATGTGACCCTGGAGCACAAAACCAGTCATAAGGGTACATTTTTGGCCGAGAAACAACTATTTGAAAATCTGGAATCTGAAGGTGCAAAAAAAAAAATCAAAATATTGAGAAAATGGCCTTTAAAGTTGTCCAAATGAAGTTCTTAGCAATGCATATTACTAATCAAAAATTAAGTTTTGATATATTTACGGTAGGAAATTTACAAAATATCTTCATGGAACATGATCTTTACTTAATATCCTAATGATTTTTGGCATAAAAGAAAAATCTATAATTTTGACACATACAATGTACTGTTGGCTATTGCTACAAATATAGAAATATACAAATATGTGCTGCTTATGACTGCTTTTGTGCTGCAGGGACACATACTGAACTCAGAGTAGTAAAATATAGGCATTCTTAAATCAACATGACAGGATATACAGTAGTACAGAGTTTCTGCATAAAACAAGAAAAAAATATCTGCCAATGGGATCAGAAAAATAAAGTTGTTTTCGCTTTGACTTACTGCACTTTTCTGTCCTCATTGGCAGATTTTTTTTTTCTTGTTTTAAGCACAAACTCACTTAATTTTTATAATTTTTAATAGAAAAAAATATACATCATAAACAATAAACAAAGCTAGATTCAACATACTGCACTGCAAAAAAAAAAAAAAAATTCATTTAAAAATCATTTTCATTTAATAATACTCATATATATATATATTTCATGTTTAATTCAGTGTGTTACTTGCTGTTTTATCGTAACTGTTTGTGAAATTTACTAGCAATCGTTTTAGCAAACCCCAAATTTCTGTTAACATACACATACAGTCAAAAAAAGATCATTTACTGATCCTAATGTTCTTCTGTGAAACACAAAAGGAGGCGTTTGTTATATGCAAATGATAAAAAACATACTATGCATTTTTATTTTAGGTTGAACTGTTTCTTTAAGCAAAAGTCTCCAGCTGCACTTCATTTAATCTCAATGCTGTCTAGTAGAAACGAGAGATTGTCTTTCCTCTGTGTGTGTGTGTGTGTGTGTGTGTGTGTGTGTGTGTTTGGGGCCCTTGAGTGTTTCCAATGCACCTGACGATTAGCCCCATAATCTCTGGCTCTGTTATTAGTCTTTCCTGCAGTGTGTAAGAAAGGTGTTATCTGAGATACCAGAATCGGCTGACTCCGCACCGCTGTGTGTGTGTGTGTGTGTGTGTGTCCGTGGCCCATTCTTCACCGCCACGGATTAGAAAGGACCAATTCAGAGTGGCCGCTGGCGGTGCTGTATCTCACCTCATACACATCCGACTCCTGGATCCTGTTCTTTTCTCGCGGAGGAGTCGTGGACGGAGGCCTGCGGTTTTGTCAGGGCAGCGGCAGCGGGATTATGGGAAATGAAAACCCTCATTTTAGAGTTCGAGAGCCGGGCTGCTTTAGCCGTGACTTCCTCTTTTGATCGGACGACTTTCATTCAGACCCAAATTTCAGATGCTTTCAGGTGAATAAAAAACGAGCGCAACTTGTAGTTGGAGGAAAATCTTAATAATTGAACGTTCTGCTGCTTTCACGAGGTTAAATGAAGGTTAACGATGACAAAGACTAGCTGAGAGGACGTCGCAAAACATGAAGCTCAATTCAACATGCTGCGCTGCAAAAAAAAATCAGCAGTATTTCTGTCTCGCTTGTCGCGAAAAAAAAAAGAAAGTTCATATATATATATATATATATAGGATTTTTTTTCTACTGAAAATGAGACAAAAATGAGATTTTTGTAAATATATTTAGAAAGAAATGGGTAATACATATATACTTGAGAAGCAAATATTAGTAGATATTAAAACTTTTATATCTTGAATTCAGTTTATTTTTCTGACCCCTTTGGCAAATGCATCAATCTCATTAAAGTTGATTACATTTATGCTTAAAACAAGAAGAAAAAAACAAAACAAACAAAAAAACAACTACTTGCCAAAAGGGTAAATGAAACTAATTTAATCCAAGATATATTCTCTGAAATCTATTATCTGAAAACAACAAATCTTACAAAACTTGCATTCTCAAGTAAATGTATCCCTTTTTAAGGGATGGTTATCATGTGTTATGTTTTGTTTTGGTAATTTATATATATATATATATATATATATATATATATATATATATATGTGTACTGCGTTAAGCGAATTGAGACTTGTTATAACACTTGCATATCTTTGCTCTTTTGTTGATTTTGATTGTTTCTATTGTCCTCATTTGTAAGTCGCTTTGGATAAATGACTAAATGAAAATGTAAATGTAAAAACACCACAAACACATGATTCCTTTCTGAATCTGGGCCAGTTTGCAACTATCTGCTCAGTTCTCAGCCTGATTCCTCATTATGACATTATTTGATGCCTAATCCTGATTTCAAGGTCAGAATTATGGCCGGTGACAGAGGAAAATACAAACATAATCCAGATGTTTTCTGCCGCATCTGTGGATCTTTTAATGCATCCAAAGAAAATGAAATTATTTGACATTAAATAGAGTATTTGAACATTCCACTCCATTTCCACTTAAATGACACTGTATGGAATTGATACATATATAATGTAAAAAAAAAAAAAACACAAAAAAAGTAAAAAAAAAATTCATACTTTCACAGTAAAAGTGAAATGTATAAATTAAAAAAACTAATAAAAATGACATCCTTTTCATACAATCCCTGTAAAATATAAATAAATAAATAAAAATAAACTAAAAATGCAAAGAAATTAAAAAAATAAATAAATAAAAATTGCATCCTTGTCTTTTTACATTGACCTTGTTTTTTTCTTCAATGCAGTACAAATGAAAGAAGTGCTTTAAAGCTGACACACATAATTAAAAAAATCTTCACTCTTATTTGTGAAAAAATTTTATTGCCATTTTTGAACTCAGCATCATCAAATGAGATATTATTATGGCTTTTTTGCAAATCAGCAGAATTGTTTTCGAGATGAAAGCATGCGTGTGATTTGGGCCCGCAGCGGCGCAGACAGATGTTACAGTGCAGAGAGCAGAGGCGTCCCTCATGACTGCCTGTACATAATTGATTGTTTATCTGCGGACTGCATGAATGACAGACGCACAGCAGTGTCTCCATCCACACACAGGTGTGACGCCTCTGACCTTCAGCTCATTCTCTCATCTCTCGCTGTGTGTGTGTGTGTGTGTGTGAGAGAGAGATAATGCAGTCTGCTGCATTCATCTCTTTGGGATTGAAACTGTCATTTTCAGTTTGCATGAGGGAAATGTAAGTCAGGACATGCTCTGAACGACACTGATGGCTTTCAGGCCGGTTTAGAGTGACGCAGCACTTCCTACAGCTGAGAAATACTACAAACACAACGCAAATATTAACATTACACTGATTTAATCTAAAGCATCTAAGCATGCTTTTTAGACTTGAGAGGACGTGATGGTATGGTTTTATACTCATATCAAACTCTCACATTTCTGTATTATGATTTGACTCCTTTTTTATAACTAAAATATATATATGTCACAACTCAAGGGAAGCACGGTAACCAGGAACGAGGAATTCACAAAAGGAGAGTATTTAATCCAAACGGGAACACAGATCACAGGCAGGGTAGACACTCAAAGACCGACAAACATGAGCTGGATGGACTGGAGCTTATAAAGACAGAGAAAAACAAGACACACCTGGAGCAAATTAACACAATCAGACTGAAGAGAAACTGGGTCACAGGGAACACATGGGGAGCAAGAACACAACAAAACAGTCCAGGGGCGTGACTATATATATATATATATATATATATATATATATATATATATATATATATATCCATTTTCTTTCCATACGATCCCTGTAAAAAAAAAAAAAAATCTAGATGACTGAATGAATGAAAAATAAATAGCATTCTTTTCATTTCATACTGTTGCTGTAAAAAAAATAAAAAGAATGAATGAATAAATACAATTACATCCTTTTCATACTGTCCTTGTTAAAAAAGTAAAAGTACAAAATAGAATGAATGAATATACAAATAAAATAAAAATTTAATAAATAAAATAAATACTGAATAAAATAAAATAAAATCATTTTCATATTTTCCCTGTAAAAATACCTATGTTATATATATCTATATATATATATATAGATATATATATATATAGATAGATATGGATATATATATATATATATATATATATATATATATATATATATATATATATATATATAATACAATTTATTGAGAAGCAAAATATTGTAAGATATTAAGACTTGTTTTCAGAGATTATCTTGAATTTAGTTTATTTTTTATGCCTTTTGGCAAATGCATAAATCTCACTGCAGTTTATTAGATTTATGCTTAAAACAAGAAAAAAAAAAACTGTTTGTCAAAAGCAGTGTTGGGGGTAACACATTACAAGTAACGCGAGTTACGTAATCAGATTACATTTTCAAGTAACTAGTAAAGTAACGCATTACTTTTTAATTTACAAGAAAATATCTGAGTTACTTTTTCAAAAAAGTAATGCCAGTTACTTAGTTTTCCCATTTATTGACTGACAGCTCTCCAAAAAATGATTCAGTATTCATCAAAATGAATTAAAACAGTGAAGTGCAAACTCCGAATATGATCTGCAATAATTAAATGTTAAATAACACGAATGTATCTAATCTCGTTTTATTAACCGATGTCTTTGCTGCTGATCTTTGATGATCCAGTTCAACCTAATAAGCAAAACTGACTTTAGACAAACTAACAATTGTACTTCATTGTTTTTTATTGCTGAAGAGTGTTGAACCTCCTTCTCCTGCGTTCTCCTGTACAGACGTGAATTTACTTTTCCTTCAGCCTGAGGTTTATTCATTACACTTTTTGGTGTGAAAGGGCTTTTACATTTGCTATAAATATAACTTTTTATATTAAAAACAAACAATCAAGCCCTGCTCATATTTAAAAAGTAACACGAAAATAACGCAAAAGTAACGTAACACATTACTTTCCATGAAAAGTAACTAAGTAACATAATTAGTTACTTTTTTAGGGAGTAACACAATATTGTAATGCATTACTTTTAAAAGTAACTTTCCCCAACGCTGGTCAAAAGCATAAATAAAACTAATTAAATTCAAGATATATTCTCTGAAATATATTATCGGAAAACTACAAATCTTACAAAATGTTCATTCTCAAGTAATTGATTTTAGTTGTAGTTTGGAGTTATTTCAGTTTGTTTGCCAAAGCAACATTTCTAGTTTATATATATTCTGAAAGTTACAGTATGTTTTTATAGTTTTGCTATATCTCTGTTTATGATTTGACCGTTTAATGGATCTAAAGCAGACATATGGGACGTGGTTTATTTATTCGTGAGTTCTTGGCTCTGGTGAAAGTAGTAATGATGGGAAATGTTGGCGGCCTGCTTTGATATGAAGCCAGTGTTCGTTTCCCTCTGATTTTATATTAATTAGAGGACTTATGACAGCTCTGAAGGCATTTTATGTAATAAAAATATCATTTTCATTCACACCTGCGAGGTGCTTCCACACAGGCTCTAAAATTAACACTTGCTGAGAGCCAAATGTCAATAAAGACGGGCTCCGCCGGGTCACACGCCAGCTGGACCCAAACCACAACACTGTGTGAGCTTTAGAGAGAAATACATCAAGATATTCTGATGTAAACGATCTGAGGGAATTACATCTGAAAACACAAACCCTCTGCTGAAAACATCGCTCCTTCCATAAATAAACAGCATCCTTTTCATACTGGCCCCGTGAATAAATAAATAAATAAATACATGAATAAAAAAATGAATGAATGAATGAATGAATAAATAAAATATAAATAAAATAACATTCTATACTTTTTAATACTGTCCCTGTTGAAAAATGGAAAAAAAATAAATTAATTAATTAATTAATTAATAAATACATTTAAAAAAATCATTCTTTACTTTTCATACTGTCCCTGTTAAAAATTAAATAAATAAATGAATAAATAAAACCAAAACAAAAATAACATTCTTTACTTTTCATATGGTGACTGTCAAAAAATAATTAAAGGAATTAATAAATACATCTTTTATTCTTTTTTCATACGATTCCTTTTTTAATGCTGTACTGCGTATTGTCTCTGTTTTATAAAAAAACCCTGAAAAACTGAAAAAAAAAAAAATAAATAAATAAATATTGCAGCCTTTTCTTTCCATACAATGAATGATTGAAATTAATATAAATAATTAATAAATAAAAATAAATAATTTTTTCTGAAAAATTGCATTCTTGACTTTTCATACTGTCACTGTCAAATAAGTAAATAGATAAATAAATAAACAAACTTAATTAATTAATTAAAATAAAAAGGAATGAATAAATAAATATTGTATTCTTTTTTTCATACAGTCCCTTTTTGAATGCTGTACTGCTCATTGTCCCGTTAAAAAAGCTAAATAAATAAATAATACTGCATCCTTTTCTTTTCATATTGTTCCTATTAAAGCAAAACTATCAATCAATCAACCATGCTATTAGAAAATAAAATATTGTAAATTGTACATTATAAAATAAATATTGCATCCTTTTTTTCAGACTATTCCTGTTTAAAAAAAAAAAAAGTAAAAATGCAAAACTGAAAAACTGAAAATTTAATAAATGGCTATAATGAATAAATTTTAAATAATGAAGGAACTAACTAAATAATTTAAACAAAATGTATCCTTTTCTATACTTTCCCTGTGAAGAAAAAAAAAGGTAAAAAATGCATAAACAAACAAATAAATAAAGTGAGTGAGTGTGGTTTTAAGGTCAGTACATTTTCTCAAATAGAGTCAATAATGGGGGGAAAAAACATGATTCTGTTTGCAGTTTTGAAGGGAATTTAATTTATGCTATTTGAATACAGTTTTGATAATAAGAAGGATGTCAGATCTTACTCTCTCTTACTTTCTGAAGACGCTCTCATACAAACAGACCTTGAAACACATGAAGCCAGACGTTTCTATACAGAGTTTATCCAGATCAGCATGACGCCGAGCGCTCGATTATATCAGAAATATAATCACACAGATATTCTTGTTCAGTACTGATTGTTTTCCGTGTCATACGTCCACCAGCAGATCCAGCGGTGACCTGTAAAGACTGGTAATCGATTTGCTATGCAACAGAAACGATGATATGTGTTTGTTAAACGATCCTCCAGGTTCAGATCGCTTGTGTTTGAGTGTAGAAATGTGCAGCGCTCAATGAAAGCTCGCGCTGTAATTATTCCCTCATTTGTGTTTATTTCCGCTGGGAGTTTGTTTGCTGGAGGATTTTATGAAATCTCAGAGATGAAGGTATACCACAATTCCTCATGGAAACAGATCTCAGGTCAGCTGGAGGGCAGGAGCAAAAATAAATAAATAAATCTGCAGCTTTCTGCTTGCGCAGTGTTGTTTTAGTATTAATGAGACACTATTATATTTTTTATTATCATTTTAATTTTATTTTTATATTTTCTTCATTTTAAGTTTATTTATTTATTTATTTATTTTTGTGAGTGTTTTTGTCATTTTTATTAGCGTTTTTTACATAAATTGTTTTCATTGTTTTTTGCTCCAGTTTATTTATTTATTTATTTTTTACATACAGTTAAAGTAAATGAAAATGATGCCTTGGAAACTAGATTAAATTAAGGTTTATTTTGTTTCACATAACAATTTTTTTTATGGCTTATCTTAATATAATTGCGATACTATTATATGTTTTAATTAGTTTTTATTTTATATTTTCTGTTTTCATTTTAATTAATTCTAGTATAATTATATAGTAAATTATTATTTTGTTATGTGTTTTTGTCATTCTTAGTTTTTTAAATGTCTAGATAGTTTGTATTATTTCATTTTTATATTTTATTTAATTTCAGTTCAGTTCATTTTAGTAAAAACAATTATTTTAATGTTTTGAATGGTTTATTTTAGTATCAGTGAGATACTATTAGTTTTATTCATATTAATTTTATATTTTCCGTTTTAAATTTAATTTTAAAGTTTCAGTAATTTTGTCATTTTTATGTTTTCATGTTTTCATTGTTATTTTTGTCACATTATTTTTTAATCAATTTTTCACATCAGTTATATTCAAGTTAAACTATTTCAGCAACAAGTTTTTTATATTGTCATTTCAGTTAAAGTTTACTTCATTTCAATTAACATTTTTTAATGATTTTGTCATTTATTTTAGTATCAAGTCTTATTCGTATTTTGAATTATTTTAATTTTTATATTTTCTGTTTATAGATATGTTTTTCATAGTTTAAATTTTATTTCTGTTATGTTTGTTTAATGTCAATATTTTTTATTTCAGTTTTATTTATATTACTACATCAAGTTAAAGTTGATTATGTATTTATTTATTTTCTTTCTTTCTTTCTTTCTTTCTTTCTTTCTTTCTTTCTTTCTTTCTTTCTTTCTTTCTTTCTTTCTTTCTTTCTTTCTTTCTTTCTTTTGGTTTTAGTAACAATAATACATTTCTGAGATAATAAGGGGATATTCACTGAAAAATTACAGATTTAATGTCCTATATTTATCCGTGAGGAACTGACCGGCTAGTCAAAAGCATCTCTATATAAAGTTGGTTTGATGACATAAGCCAGGTTTCCATCCAAAACTGCAAATTTAAATTATGCGCAAAACTGGAATGTCGCATAAAACATTCGCGAATAAGCACCGTTTCCATCCAACGAGTCAAAGAGAACAAACTCATCACTTCCTGATAAACTAGCACTAAATATCACTAAGAAAAGTAGGAGAAGCAACTGAATATAATCATTTTCACAAAACAAACACGCCCATACCTCGACAGGACCTCACCCCTATTTTGAAATCTCCGCCCACATGTACGTACACAACCCTGGCATAGCGACGATCGCAGAAACAAGTGAAGATGACACACAAGCATATTCAAACAAAAGTCAGCATGGATAAGTTGTGTGAAACAAAGTAAAATCAACGTTACT
Organism: Acrossocheilus fasciatus; assembly: GCA_036784905.1. Taxonomy (NCBI): domain Eukaryota; kingdom Metazoa; phylum Chordata; class Actinopteri; order Cypriniformes; family Cyprinidae; genus Acrossocheilus; species Acrossocheilus fasciatus. The sequence continues at coordinate 1,750,638 of CM071962.1, read as the reverse complement.
CACCTATCAAAAAGAAACAACGCAACCTCGGCGTCCGATTCCTGCTCCTTGAGTTCTGTCCACCGCTGGAAAGATGCTCTGATATTTACGCGGGTCCTGCCTCTTGCTTGGGGGCTCGTCCGGGATGTTAACGTCTTGTTCTTGCTCTTTTTTGATCTTCCATTTCTCTCCATCTATAATCAATCTGCTAATATCCGTCCTGTGCACTCTCTCTACACTGTAAAAAAAAACAGTTGACATAACTCAAAAAAAATAAGGCAACCTATCGCACTCAACTTAATTAAGTTAACTCAACTAGCAACCGCCAACTTAAAAACTTTAGTTCATCTAATGAATAAAAGTCAGTCTACTGAGTGTTTTTTTTTCCTACCTGGTCTCATGACATTTACGTACCTGGGTGCACTTTTTAGCGTGACATGAAATATGTACCAATAAATACATATCACTGCAGTTTCCAAAATAAATAACCACTTTCACACAAATTTACAGAGTTGCGATGAATAAAGCGTAATTTTCGCACAATTACTTGAAGAATATCATGCTATGACTTCAAAACAATATTAATATGCTTTTAAAAATTGCTTAGTGAATTTTCAATTGAAATTTGGCATTTCCATCACTCTCATGCGATAGTTCGAAATGTGCATTATAACAGGGTGATGGAAACATGGCTGTTTACTGAGAAAGACCGAGTGCTGAGTGAATGAAGGTGGTTGAGATCTCGTGTTGACTCCCGGTGTTTCTCTCCGTAGAGCACGACGAGTGTGCGTCTGGGCAGCACAGCTGCGACGAGAACGCTCTGTGTTTTAACACCGTCGGCGGCCACAGCTGCTCCTGCAAACCTGGATACACCGGCAACGGCACCGTCTGCAGAGGTGAGCCCTGCGCCCGTCTGCGGCCATCTGACCCGTCACCTGACCCGTCACATGACCCTCTGTCCTCTCTCTGACCCGCAGCGCTGTGTGACGGCCGCTGTCTAAACGGCGGCTCCTGCGCGTCTCCCAACATCTGCGTGTGTCCGCAGGGCTTCAGCGGCCAGAACTGCGAGGCGGGTAAGATCCAGAACAAAGTGTGTGTGAGTTTGGAGGAAGAGTGCTTGACTGTGGCCTTGACTGTGAGAGTAAGAGCGTATTACACAAATATAATACAGATTATTATTTTACAGACAAAACATATTAATAAATAAATATATAATAATAAAAATCATCATCATTGTATTATTAATAATAATAATAATAATAATAATAATAATATGCATATGTTAAGATATATATATATATATATATATATATATATATATATATATATATATATATATAAAATCCATGAATAAATACATAGTAAAATATATATTAATAATTGTATGTATATATATATATATATATATATATATTAGAATGATAAATATAAATCACAATATAGTGAGTTTTTTTGCTGGGAAGTCAACAAGAAGTGCACTTTATATATTCATATATAATAAAGTATATATATACATATAATACACACGCACACACATATGTATGTATGCGTGCGTGTGTGCGTGTGTGTGTGTGTGTGTGTGTGTGTGTGTGTGAGCAAATACAATGAATAAATATTTATATTTATAGAAATCATAGATATAAATCACTTTATATAACAAATAACTCTGTGTTATAATAAATGCAATAAATATTTATAATATATTTTAATACATGTATACACACACGATATGTATACATGTATATACACATGTATAATAAATTATTAATATATAACTATATTCACTACCAGTCAAAAGTTTTTGAACAGTACAATTTTTAATGTTATTCAAATAATTCTCTTCTGCTCACCAAGCCTGCATTTATTTGATCCAAAGTACAGCAAAAACAGTCAATTTAAAAAATATATATATATATTTTTACTATTTAAAATAACAGTTTTTGTGTATAATGTCACAAAAGCTTTTAATTTCAGATAAATGCTTATCTTTGGATCAAAGAATCCTGAAAAGAACTGCTCAACTGTTTTAAATATTGACAATAATAATAATAATAATAATCATAAATGTTTGTTGAGCAGCAAATCAGTATATTAGAATGATGTCTGAAGATCATATATTACTGCTTTTGCTGTATTTTGGATGAAATAAATGCAGGCTTGTTGATCAGAAAAGACTTCTTTAAAAAAAAAAAAAAACATTAAAAATCTTACTGTTCAAAAACATTTGCATAATATGCATTAATAGAAGTATATTTTAATAGCTAATTAAACAGACACATATGCTGAGCAACATACATACATATACATAGACCTATATATTAAAGATCATATTCTTGATGTTGATGTACCTGTATTATATCTAATAATTTCTTCTTACACTAGTTTTGCTCTGTATGTTCACATTACTCCACGTTATCTTCCCTTTATGTGCTTGTTTTTCTTCCGTTTTTTAAAATATGATTATATCTCCCCGAGACATGCTCATTTATCTTAATTTAGGACCCGTGCTTTGTTTAGTTTAGTAAATTGAGCATCAATTCCTCCTACAGCGAAAGGGAAACACGTCCTCCATCTGCAAGTTAATCATTTCTGTGGATCACAGGCGTCTCTGTTTCCCGTTCCCTCACACACTGGCGTTTATCTCCCGTTCTGTTGTTATTGACCCCCTGGGTAACAGGTTAAGGCTAGAAGAGAGACAGATGTGGCTACTGGGTATGCGCACATCAGTATAGCATCATTTTTGTCACACTGTACAACAATAATTACTATTTTTGCATTATTGTAAGGGGTAGTTGCAGGCGTTAACAAAACACTATCTACAGGTAGAAAATTAAATTTTCATTGTAACACCGTTGCTCTGGATGCAGCGAGGCTGGTGAATGCACACTTTTAATGAAAACACGAGAGCGAAGTCTCTGCGGCTTTTGCTTCGTGTCGCAGATTAGCGTTGTTTCTGACGCGCCGGTCCCGTGTGGCTCATTTCCAGCAGATGCTGCCTGTTTCTGGACGCTTTCGCAATGAGACACGCAGTGCACGTCCCAACCCATCGATCTCATAGAAAGAGCATTTCTGCCCTCGCTCTGGCCTTTGATTAAAATCAAATGGCTTTTCTTTCAGGCTTTTCTGTTCGTTTTCTCCTGGAGGATACCAGAGGGAATCAAGCGGATGAGTTTATGGCTTTTTTCCCGCATAGATGTTGGAGTCGTATTTAACAATTTTTCTGAAAACACCAGGGTGTTCGAGACCCTGAAGTGAAAGGTGTTAGAAAGATCATGAGCTAAACAGTTTCATAAAAATGAAACACAAGAGGTTGTGTTATATTGTTGTATCATACAGCCTCCGGTGCTTTTGTGAAATGGTAGTAGATAATAAAAAATTAAGAACACAATTCTCATTTGTGACCCTGGACCACAAAACCAGTCTTAAGTGTAACTTTTTCGATTTATACATCATCTGCAAGCTGAATAAATAATCTTTCCATTGATGTATGGTTTGTTAGGATCGGGCAATATCTGGCTGAGATACAACTATTTGAAAATCTGGAATCTGAGGATGCAGAAAAATCTAAATATTGAGAAAATCTCCTTTAAAGTTGTCCAAATGAATTCTTAGCAATGCATATTACTAATCAAAAACGACGTTTTGATATATTTACAGTAGTAAATTTACAAAATATCTTCATGGAACATGATCTTTACTTAATATCCTAATGATTTTTGGCATAAAAGAAAAATCTATAATTTTGACCCATACAGTGTATTTTTGGCTACTGCTACAAATATACCCCAGCGACTTAAGACTGGTTTTGTGCTGCAGGGTCACATTTTTTGTTTGGAATTTTTTTTTTTTAATTTAACTACAGTACTTAACTAGAGAAGCAAAGTTTGTCAACAAACTCAATGTTTTGAAAGCCTTGGTAGAAATAGGTTTAAAAAGTCTTTACATTTAAAGGTTTACATGTCAAACGCTCTCTGATGCTCCAGAAGGAAAAAATATCCATTAAGAGCCGGGGGGTGAAAACTTTTGAACAGGATGAAGATGTGTTCTAAATATCATATTTTTTTTCATTTAGTACTGCCCTTCAGAAGCTACAGAAGATAGTTACATGTTTCCCAGAAGACACAATAAGTTAAATGTAACCTGATCTTAAAATTCAAACAGTTTCCTTCTGGAGCATCAGTGAATGTTTGAACCTCATGTAATAGTTGCATATGAGTCCCTCAGTTCTCCACAGTGTGAAAAGATGGATCTCAAAATCATACAGTCATTGTTGGAAAGGGTTCAAATACACAAACATGCTGGAAAACCAAATAATTTGTGGGAGCTGAAGGATTTTTCTGAAGAACAGCAGACAGTTTAACTGTTCAGAACAAACAAGGGACTCATGAACAACTATCACTAAAAAAAACAAAAAACAAAAAAACAATAAAAAACCACAGCTGTGAATCATTCAGGTAACAACACAGTATTAAGAATCAAGGGTATGTAAACTTTTGAACGAGGTCATTTTTTATAAATTCAACTATTATTTTCTCTTGTGGACTATATGTAAACATCTTTTATGTGAAATATCTTATTCAGGTCAGTGCTGCTAAATAAGCAATAACATGCATTTTGTATGATCCCTCTTATTTTGATAAAATAATTAACATTTTGCAGGTTCTGAAAGGAGGATTTAAACTGTAGATAGATAGAACGATAGATAGAACGATAGAACGATAGAACGATAGATAGATAGATAGATAGATAGATAGATAGATAGAACGATAGATAGAACGATAGATAGAACGATAGATAGATAGATAGATAGATAGATAGATAGATAGATAGATAGATAGATAGATAGATAGATAGATAGATAGATAGATAGATAGATAATCAATCGTAACGGCAAATCTGTTGTTTTGTCCGAAAAACAAACCAGACGTGAGAGTGGATTAATATCGGTGGACTTGAACTTGAAAAATAATGTGTATAGATGTGAGGCGCTACAGTATGGAAGCCCATTTCTGCCACTGAATAAAAAAAGGTTATAGCGACTTTTTATCTCACAATCCTGACTTTTTTTTTCACAGAATTGTGAGATATAAACTCGCAATCGCGAGTTATAAAGTCAGAATTACGATTTATACAGTCACAATTGCGAGATAAAAACTCCCAATTCTGACTTTTTTTCTGAGTTCATACCTCACAATTCTGAGAAAAAAAGTCAGAATTGCAAGAGAAAAAATATAAATTTGCAACTGCGGGAAAAAAAGTCAGAATTGTGAGTTTATATCGCGCAATTGCGAGTTTATATTACGCAGTTATGAGAAAAATGGTCAGAATTGCGAGAGAAAAAATATAATTTCGCAACTGCGGGAAAAAAGTCAGAATTGCGAGTTTATATCGCGCAATTGCGAGTTTATATCACGCAGTTATGAGAAAAAAAAAGTCAGAATTGCGAGAGAAAAAATATAAATTCGCAACTGCGGGAAAAAAGTCAGAATTGTGAGTTTATATTACACAGTTATGAGAAAAAAAGTCAGAATTGTGAGTTTATATTACACAGTTATGAGAAAAAAAGTCAGAATTGTGAGTTTATATCACGCAATTGCGAGTTTATATCACGCAGTTATGAGGAAAAAAAAAGTCAGAATTGCGAGAGAAAAAATATAAATTCGCAACTGCAGGAAAAAAGTCAGAATTGTGAGTTTATATTACACAGTTATGAGAAAAAAAGTCAGAATTGTGAGTTTATATCATGCAATTGCGAGTTTATATCACGGAGTTATGAGAAAAAAAAAAGTCAGAATTGCGAGAGAAAAAATATAAATTCGCAACTGCGGGAAAAAAGTCAGAATTGTGAGTTTATATTACACAGTTATGAGAAAAAAAGTCAGAATTGTGAGTTTATATCACGCAATTGCGAGTTTATATCACGCAGTTATGAGAAAAAAAAAAGTCAGAATTGCGAGAGAAAAAATATAAATTCGCAACTGCGGGAAAAAAGTCAGAATTGTGAGTTTATATTACACAGTTATGAGAAAAAAGTCAGAATTGTGAGTTTATATCACGCAATTGCGAGTTTATATCACGCAGTTATGAGAAAAAAAGTCAGAATTGTGAGTTTATATCACGCAATTGCGAGTTTATATCACGCAATTGCGAGTTTATATCACGCAGTTATGAGAAAAAAAGTCAGAATTGCGAGAGAAAAAATATAAACTCGCAATTCCGGGAAAAAAAATCTGAATTGTGAGTTTATATCGCGCAATTGCGAGTTTATATCACGGAGTTATGAGAAAAAAAGTCAGAATTGTGAGTTTATATCGCGTAATTGCGAGTTTATATCATGCAGTTATGAGAAAAAAAGTCAGAATTGCGAGAGAGAAAAATATAAACTCTCAATTCCGGGAAAAAAAGTCAGAATTGTGAGTTTATATCACGCAGTTATGAGAAAAAAAGTCAGAATTGTGAGTTTATATCACGCAATTGCGAGTTTATATCACGCAGTTATGAGAAAAAAGTCTGAATTGTGAGAAAAAATGTCGCAATTACCTTTTTTATTTTTTATTCAGTGGCAGAAACGGGCTTCCATACTACAGTGATCTGTCACAACGCATTAAAGAGCCACAAAACAGTATTTATTTCTTAAAAAGAATGAAAGCTGAGGCCTTGTTTCCTACCAGAAGTAACCTGCTCTGTCTTGTCTGTCGGCACATTGTCAGTTTCCTCTTTGCTCAGCGATGTTTCTTTAACTGCGTAACTAAGGTCTTTGCGAAGGGTCAATTGTGAGTCGTTGTATAATTCACACACTGCTATCTATTATCAGTGTTTTAGTTTGTCAAGCTGTTTTGATTCACAGTGACACTGAATGTCAAACATATCGATGCGTCAAACGTCACAAAAGAGTGATTTGAAAATGTCCTGCAGCTGCTTTGGACAGAAGCGCTGTGATTTGTGGTCAGCGATGGGTTCTGTTGTGTTTGGCGATTGAAGAGGCGTCTGTGACTGTAATTTTGACGACATGACGTCTGCGCTGTTTGTCTAGTAAACTGTCTGTTGGAAAACAGGCTGATTTTTGATGCCTGCTGGGCAGCCAGAAGCCGAGGCAGTCAAATGAACTAATAAAGGAGCAGAAGCACAGAATAAATGAGGCGCTGCTGTTGATCCTGAATGCTGGAGCAGGTTTCCAAATGAAAGCGCGCTGGTTTGATGTTCACCTGGAGGCCTGATGTTATTTTTATTCTGCTCAAGTTTCAATCAGGGTGGTTATGAATCAAACGCCATGAAGATGCAGTGAACAACAGACGAACACAAAACACACTAAACATTAGCAAAAGATACTCTAATGAACTTTAAAATACTTAGTAGAGACTTTATTTATTTTTAAATTAGATGCCAGGTAACGAATACCTTTTTGTACTTACTTTAGAGATAAAGAAATGTCTTTTGTCCATCAAGGCTGCATTTATTTGATCAAAAATACACAAAAAATTGTGAAATATTTTTACAATTTCAAATAGCTGTGTTCTATGTGAAAATCTGTAAAAATGTAATTTATTTCTGTGATCAAAGCTGTATTTTCAGCATCATTACTCCAGTCTTCAGTGTCACATGATCTTCAGAAATCATTATAATATGCTGATTTGCTGCTCAAGAAACATTTCTGATTATTATCAATGTTGAAAACAGTTGTGCTGCACAATATTTTTTGTGGAAACCGTAACACATTTCATTTTTCAGGATTCATAGATGAATAGAAAGTTCAAACGAACAGCATTTATTAGACAGAGAATTTTTTACTGTGACTTTTCATCAAATAAATGTGTCCTTGCAGAATAAAAGAATTAAGTTCTTTTGAAAAAATAAAAAATAAAAAAATCTTTGAAATGCAGTTTAGGTCAGCAGGTTTCTGTCACTCTTCTATTGTGAGAAACAGAGGTTCACTTGCATCAGAGTTTCAGCTTTGAGGAAAATATTACAGCATAAACAAACACGGATAAACAAAATCATCAAAGTGAGTCAAGAGCGAGAAATAATTATGAACACAAAAGACAAAAGGAAAGATGAAGAAACAGTTCATTTAGTTTCATGAAAGCTGAAGGTGGTATTAAAGGGAAGAAAAGAAAACAAACAAACGAACATGACAGAAAATTAATTTAAGTTTTTCCTGAGCTAAATAAAACTCACAATAAAACTAAAAGTTACAGTTAAAGCAATAGTTCACCAAAAAATGAAAATTTACTGAAGCTTTACTCATCCTCAGGCCATCCAAGATGTAGATGAGTTTGTTTCTTCATCATATTTGGAGAAATGCATTGCATCACGGTCTCAGAAATGGATGCTCTGCAGTGAATGGGTGCCGTCAGAATAATCCACACCACTCCAGTCCATCAGTTAACATCTGGAGAAGACAAAACCTGAAACAAATCCAGCATTAAGACGTTTTTAACTCAAATACGAGTCCATAATCCATAATAACACTTCCTCAGTGAAAAAGCAGTCTGGTCTGAATCAGGAGAGAAATCTGCAAAAATCAAAACTGTCAAAACATTTTGATGTAAGAGACAACAGGAGATTATAAGCGTTATTATGGATTTATATTTGAGTTTGAAACGTCTTAATGCTGGATTTGTTTCAGGTGTGGATTATTGTGATGTTTTTGTCAGCTGTTTGGACTCTTGTTCTGACGGCACCCATTCACTTCCATTGGTGAGCAAGTGATTGAATGCTACATTTCTCCAAATCTGATGAAGAAACAAACTCATCCTAATCTTGAATGGCCTGAGGGTGAATGCATTTTCATTTTTGGATCAACTATTCCTTTAATAAAGAGCAACCAAAGCCAAACAAATGAGTTACTATGTTGTCAGTGGTGGAAAAATAGTAATTGCATAGTGGGATTTAGTCAATTAAATAATACACATGTTTCTCTAAATAGTCAAAATACTAAGTTACACATTGATTGGTTAGTTTAATGTGCCCTTCTTTTGTAGCATTTTGTACAGAAACTGCAATGCTAGTTCTTATGAACCTCAAATGAACTAGAATCCTCTGTTATATAATCGCCGATCAATAAACATTATAATCAGTTTCATATCACATGACATGAGACGCTCAGGGTTTCCTCAGATAACCGGGACGCTTGAGTCTTCACAAGCCCAGAGAGATACAAGCCGAACGCTTTTATATGACTCCTCTGGAGCCACGAGAGCAACTCATGAGCGCTCAAAGAGAATCACACTCTCTGAAATAAAAGAGCTGCCGTGTGCGTGCATGTGTGTGTGTGTGTTTGGGGCTTCTGGGATACGACTGAACATGAAAATGCTTTCACTCGGCTGCTCTCTTGTCCTCTTCTCTGGCTTTTTACGAATTCTCTCAAGACCATCTGACAAACTAGCAGTGCAGAGACCGACACAGCCAGGATACGGATGATGATTCGATGGAGGACTTACAGAAAACCCAATGAATTAAAGGAGGATGTGCAAGAATGATGCACGGAGAGAAAGGACACGCAATTAGCATGCAATGACGTCATCCAGTCCTTACAGATGCTGTGGAGACTCAGAAGATGCATTATTCACACAATCGCTCTCATGCAATCACATGTTAGATGCATTATTCACAATGCACAATTGCACATATATGCAAACAAACAAATCACAAATGCAGATTATTAAAAACATGCAATATGCATTTTTCACAATGCAAACAAAACCCATGCATATGCACACAATTACAAACAAATCACAAGTGCACATTAGAAAAAAAAAACACTATATGCATATTTCACAATGCACACAACAACAAGCAAATCACAAATACACGTGCACAAACATGCTACATGCATTATGCAGAACATACACAATCACAAACAAATCACACACTTGCATGTAAATATAAGTGTACATACAGTATGTGCATTATTCACACAAAACTGCACTACACAAACACAGCCCATGCATTGCAATCATACATGTATAGAAACATTAACACTCACACGCACTTTCACAGAGTATGTGAATCTCTTGGATTAGCAGTTATTTTAAAGGTGAAATTAGAGTCCATCTGTACAGAGGTGTTTCCAGTCGGTGCAATCACTATCACGTCAGTACGCGACCTGTTTTATTCAAAGAACAGGGATCTATCAAAGTCTGATCATGTTTGTGGAAGTGAATCATGTCACGAGCAAAGGAGATTACTGAGGACCTCGGAAAAAGAGTTGATGTTGCTCATCAGGCTCGAAAAGGTTACACAACCATCTCTAAAGAGTTTGGACTCCACAAATCCACAGTCAGACAGATCGTGTACAAATGGAGGAAATTAAAGACCACTGTTACTTTCCCCAGAAGCGGTCGACCAACAAAGATCACTCCAAAGCAGAACGTGTAATAGTCTGCGAGGCTGCAAAAGTTCCCAGGGTAACATCTAAGCAACTAAAGGCCTTTCTCACATCGGCTAATGTTAATGTTCACGAGCCCACCATCAGGAGAACACTGAGCAACCACGGTGTGCATGACAGAGCGGCAAGAAGAAAGCCACTGTTCTCCAAAAAGAAAATTGCTTGCTAAAGATCAAGTGGACAAGCCAGAGGACAATTGGAGAAAGGTTTAATGGATGGATGAAACCAAAATAGAACTTACTGGTTTAAATGAGAAGCTATTATGTTCAGAGAAAAGAACACGCTGCATTCCATCTCAAGAATCTCATCCCATCTGTGAAACACGGTGGTGGTAGTGTCATGGCTTGGGCCTGTTTTACTTCATCTTGGCCAGCACAGCCTGCCATCATTGATGGAACAATGGATTCTGGATTATACCAGCAAATTCTAAAGGAAAACATCGATTTAAGAACAGAGAACTCAAGAGAACGTGGGTCATGCAGCAAGACAACAACCCCAAGCCCACAAGTCATTCTGCCAAAGAGTGGTTAAAGAAGAATAAAGTTAATGTTTTGGAGCGGCTGAGTCAATCAAAATGTTGTGGAAGGACCAAAGCAAGCAGTTCATCGGAGGAAACCCACCAACATCACAGAGTTTAAGTGCTTCTGCACTGAGGAACAGGCTAAAACTCCTACATGTTATTGTGCAGATCAGCATTTACAAGAAACTTTACCTTCAGCTACTGCAGCAAAAGGGGGTCACGCCAGATACACCGTAAAAAGTGAAAGTTGACTTAACTTAAAAAAATTGAGGAAACCCATTGCCTTAAAATTAAAATAAAATAAATAATTTAAAAAAAAAGTTGTGAACTTGATAATTCAATAAACTTATTTTTTTTAAATGATCATTTACTTAAAGATTTTAAGGCAACGGGTTTCCTCAATTTTCTTAAGTTAAGTCAACTTATCACTTTTTACAGTGTACCGAAAGCAAAGATTCACATACACTGTAAAAAGTGATAAGTTGACTTAACTTAAAAAAATAGAGGAAACCCGTTGCCTTAAAATTTTTAAGTAAATGATAATTTAAAAAAAAAAAGATAAGTGAACTTGACAATTCAATTTTTTTTAATTATCATTTACTTAAAAATTTTAAGGCAACGGGTTTCCTCAATTTTTTTAAGTTAATTCAACATCACTTTTTACAGTGTACTTTTGCGACGCACAGATATGTAACACTGAATAAATAAATGACAAAGAAACTATATTTCTCTCACTTGTTTTATTGGGTTCTCTTTGTCTACTTTCAGGACTTACATGAAAATCTGATGACGTTTCGGGTCATATTTACGCAGAAATATAGAGCATTCTAAAGGGTTCACAAACTTTCAAGCAGCACTGTATGTTATATGTTATTTTATATCAGTCAATAATGAAAACTATCAAAAATTGTTGTGTTTACTAAGATTCTTACATTTTATGAAAATATGAGTTTCTGTGAATATGACTTTTCACACCTGTGTAAAGCCGTCCTGATGCTGCTGGTGGTTGTTAAGTGGCTGCTTACTGAACCAAATCAAAACAGCTTTCACATGAGGAAGAGCGCTAATTAAGGCACTAATGACATTTAGGATGCTGCCTTAGAAGACAGCACCGCAGAGATAATGCTGGACGATGATGTGAATGTGTCAGTGGAAATGAATCTGGGGTTCTTTAGGGCAGGTGGGATTTCTTGCGTCTGCTGGTCATTAGAGGTCAAGGGTCTGTCAGCCGTCGCTCACAGCTCACAAACTGAAGAAGGAAACTTTCATTTCATCCCCGCTGCAGGGCTCCGTTTGTTTCGGCTCGTTGTTTGCTGAGGTCTTTCTTTCTTTAACGCCCCAAGCGAGAAATGAAGCCGTTGTCTGCCGGTAAATACGAGCGAGTTTAAATTTCACATCTTGTTACGTTTTCGCTTTGATGTCGTATTTGCGGAGATTGGATTGTAATGTTGCATGAAGTCATTGTGTTGGGAGTGATTGTGTGAGTGGATCCGGCACTGGAACGACATACCCCTGGAGAAAAACACAGAAACACACAGACAGAGCTGCCACGTCTCACACATATACGGTATACTGCTACAGTAATCAGAGCTGGGAGTAATCTGGATTGCGTAATCCGATTCTGAAAATTCAGTACTAATTACATCTATATTTTAATATGTCTGCATCTTGAAATGATTATAGTCAGATTACATTTAAGTAATCTAAAAAGTAGTTGGAATAAATTACCCTAAATGAGTAACCTAGATTACATTACTAACTAATTCTGACTTTTGAAGGAGTTTTATTTATATAGTACTAATTATATTTTAAAATACTTATAGTCAGATTACATTTAGGTAATCTAAAAGTAATCTAAAAAAAGAATACATTACCTAAAATGATTAATCTAGATTATGTTACTAACTACAATTTTCATTATGTAATCTGTAATCCGCAACAGACTACAATTTGTGAGTAATCTACAACGAGAAATTAATTTTAAATTAAATTGCGACAGTAAAGTCATTTATAATGTCAAATAAATGCTGTTCTTTTGAACTTTTTATTCATCTGTGAATCCTGACAAACAAAATGCATCACAGTTTCCGCTAAAATATGAAGCAGCACAACTGTTTTCAACATTTATAATAATCAGAAATGTTTCTTGAGCAGCATATTAGAATGATTTCTGAAGATCATGTGACACTGAAGAATGGAGTAATGATGCTGAAAATACAGCTGCACATCATGGCAATAAATTACATTTTTCAGTGTATTCACAAAGCAAACTGCTATTTTACATTATAATAATATTTCACAATTTTTACTGTATTTTTGATTAAATAAATGCACAGCGCTGGTGAGCAGAAGAGACTTCTTTCAAAAATATCACAAACTTACGCACTGCAACTTCAGAAAACACGTGCAAATAGAAAAAGCACCAGCAAATCAAGAACAAATCTTCATCAGTTTGACAGCAGGTGCTGCAAATGCTCACAACACAAACAAATAAAGATTTTTATTTGCAGCACGTTTCTTTATTTGTTTGTGTTGTGAGCATTTGCAGCACCTGTGTTTTTTCTATTTGCAGCACGTTGAGCTCTCTCAGCCACTGTTCAAATTCCATTAACTTTACTACTGTTAAACTATAGTAATTGTAAAGTCTTTTTGATGACTGATAATTAACACCAACAGTAACAGTAGTATTTTAGTGGATACTACTGTTGCCATGGTAAACTGTCATGAGGGTTTTCCCACAATGCACTGCTGGTGTTGGCTCGCGTGGGCTGCTTTCACCTGTATATTCACACGCTGCTACATCGGCCAGGATTTCATGACTTATTTAGACACACACACACACACACACACTGAGTTAATTAGTGGTGCTTAATTAAGGCCTTTGGTTTCTCACGAGTGGCTCGTTACATGTAAATGGCGCGTCTCAGAGGACGCTGTCGCGCATTTGTGCATCTCTGTGTATTTGAAGAGGAAGCACGCCTTTGTTTGCAGCTGTTGTTTAATCTTGCAGAACGTTTTCTCTTTTTTTGTGCTTGAATTTTACAAACTCCTGTTATGTAACTGCTCAGATGTGCTGTGCGATCACATTTGATCGTACGTCAGATATAGAAACGTGATTTCATTTCGAGCTGCTGCGATGGTGGATCCTGATGTACCTTTTGCAATGCTGTAGATATTTTTTAATTATTTATACTTGACATTGATAAAGAAACATGGCGTAATATGAAACTGGACAGTAAAGCTTGTCGACACACTTTGATGTTGGCTTGAGAAAGCCTAGCCAGAATGTGTGAAGCAGATTCAAAAGCCAGAAGTTTGAAATTTTAAAGACATGCGATCTGTAAGACAGATTTTATATCTTGCAATTCTGTTTACGTCTCACAATTCTGACCCTGAACTGCAAGACAAACTCAGAATTGCGAGAAAAAATTAAAAATTGTGAGATATAAAATTTTGACTTTTTTTCCACTCAATTCTGACCTTTGTCTTGCAATTTTTATATCTCGCAATTCTGACACTTTTCTCACAATTCTGGCTATTTTTACTGAATTCTGACATTTGCCTTGCGACTTTTATATTTCGCAATTTTGCTCATATCTCACAATTCTATTTTCTCGCATTTCTCAGAATTCGCAATTCACAGATAAACGTCACAATTCTGAGTTTATATCTCGTAATTCTGACACGTTTCTCACAATTCTATTTATTGCAATTCTATTTTCTCGCAATTCTCAGAATTTGCAATTCACAGATAAATGTCAGAATGCAGTTTGCAATTCTATTTTCTCAATTCTGAATTTATATCTCAGAATTCTGACTATTTCCTTGCAATTCTCAGTTTATATTTTGACTATTTTCTTGCAATTCTGTTTCCATCTTGTAATTCCAAATTAATATTTCCAAATTCTATTTTCTTGCAACTCTGAGTTAATAAACTCAAAGTGAACGCGCATTGTGGACCTGCTCAGAGGCGCATTTTCTACTAACGCGCTCTTTAAATAACAAAAAAAAAAATATTGCGCCATTGACTTTAGACCAGGTTTGAGTTGGTCTATGGCGTAGTCTATTTTCAGTTCCTCAAAATAGCAACACACCAATGATGTGCCGGAACACACCTCGTTTTCAGACCAGCACGCCCATGGGTGCAAATGCATTTGCTATTTAACCATAAGTAGGCATAAGCCTTGCGCCGCATTGCGCCGGGTGTATGATAGGGCCCTAAATCTCGCAATTCTGACTTTTTTCACTCAATTCTGAACTTTTTCTCACAACTTTTTTATCTCGTATTTCTGATTTATTTCTCCTAAATCTGTTTATATCGTGCAATTCTGAGTTTATTTCTTGCAATTCTGAATTTATATTTTGGAATTCCATTTTCTCTCATTTTATCTCACAATTCATTTATATTGTGCAATTTCGACTTTTTTTCTTATAATTCTGAGTGAAAAAAATCTGAACTAGGAGATAAAAATTTGCAATTAACGTTTTTATTTTTTTGTCCCATGGTGGAAACAAGCTTCCATATGCACAAATTTTAATCATTTTCATGAGCTTGATAACAGTAAATGCTTTAAATGAAATCATAACAAACAGTGTGTTATCTAGCGAGTATATTTAGCATCCTGACATAAATAGCACAAAAAACACAAGCATCCCACACTGATTCAGCGCTTCAACTCCAGCTTTCTTTCTTTCTTTTCTTCTCTCCAGCAGCGAGCGGCCAGACGGCTTTTCAATTTCAAAGCCAGTCTGTTCTGCCAACTGCAAACTCTTCTGCTACAAAGAGCAAGAGCGATTTCAGCATTCTGCAGCAAACAGACGCGGCTGTAAAAAAAAAAGATCTGCTCATCTATTTTCTGCTCATCTCCGGTGGTGTGAGAGCAGCAGTATAGAGGAGTGTGGCGTGGCTTTACAACGAGGGGAAACTGCGGACAAAAGTTTGAGCGGATGGCCAAAACTTTCCAGTTAGAGTCAGACTCGCATTTATGTTCCTGAAAGTTCAGGTTGTAGGAAAACATAATCAAATGTCAAACCTTTAAGATAATAAATATGAGCAGGTTCGGCTGGTTGTCTGCAGCGGCTCTCAGATATGAGACTTCAGTAATGACTACAGGGAGGAATTGATATACTTCATATATTTGTAATCTGAATATCTGAAAACGCTTCCTGAAAATCTAAGAAAAAATGTGAAAAATAAATAAATAAATCACCTCCTCATGTGCACATTTCTAATTACAGTTATATTATAAATATTGTATTAATACATAATGTTAAATAATAAATTAATCAAGTGTTTACTATATCATTATATATATATTTTTTTTTTTTTGTTTGTTTTCATTACCTCATAATTTTTGCTTTATACATGCAAATATATTTATACTTATATAGCATTTTAATATATAACATCATTATACATAATCTAATATTAATAATAAATAGTATTGCATTATAAAATAGTTTATTAAAATATTATTTATATAACTATTCTTTATTAAAAAAACATTGGTTGAAGTATTTCATATAATAAATATATATTTAATTTTTTTCCTTCATAAATTTTTATATAATATCATTATACATAAGATAATATTAATAATAAATAGTATTGCATTATAACATAGTTTATTAAAATATTATTTATATAACTATTCTTTATTAAAACATTTGTTAAAGTATTTCACATATAAAGTATATATTATATTCTTCATAGATTTAAAAAATAAATTGTATATATATATATATATATATATAATTTTATATATTTTTTATTAACTCTTAATGTTCACTTGATATGTGCAAATGTATTCTTAAATTTATGAATATAAAATTTTTACTATAAACAATACTATGTTAATATATAAAAATATGACATATAATGTTAAATAAATAATATTGTATTTTTAAAAATGTTTATTAAAATGTAATTTATATGTCAAAATGCATATATTTATATCGCATATAATAAAATTATATATGCATGCATTTAAGAAGCTATTATCACTTACATCTGTCATTAGTCCGTGACTGTCATTGATTTGACTATATTAAATGCACAAATTGATAATGACTTTAAACTATTCTACAAGACTAGATTCCCAATTCAGTGAAAAACCAGCGAGAATTTCTTTCATTCATTGTTTAACAAGTTTCCTGTTTCCATCTCTGATGTTAATCAAAGTCACCAAACACAAGAAGCACTGTTGGTTTGATCTACTCATCCTTCAGTCTGCTCTCTGAAGACTCCCAGAAACCTCCTCCTGACGGTCACCTGACCGCAGCGAGGTCACGCTGTGATTGGCCGCCGATGAAGAGGGATTTTCATAACGATCTGACATCAGCTTTAATCAGAGCAGAGGCTCGTCTGTCCTGTGAGTGTTTAATCGTTGAGAAAATCTCTCTCCACCAGCGTCTGAGTAATAATGGCTTTAATGTCGCCCGCCGTCTAATTTAATATCATTCCACTCATTATGTCTGAATTGCAAAAGCCATTTGTCTGAAGAATGCTGTTTGGACCAAACAGTCTGTGTGTGAATGAAAACACGTCCAGATCATATTTCATTTCACAATCATAAGAAACAAAAGTAGAATGATTCTACATAAAAGAAATGAAAAGTCTATTTTTAGGAGTATTATTGTTTTTTTCCTGCATTCTCCACCAAAACTCTCATTATTGTGTCTGGGAGGATGTTTTGCTTCTGAATTATTTTGTAATTTTCATTATTCTCACTGATAATTCTCATTAGATTCTCATTACCGTAATACAATAATTTCTTAATATATTACAGTAAAAATCACTGTAATTTTTTTTACATTAAAATGAGCATGAAAGCAATACAACAAATGCTACTATGATGCATAAATTCTTTAGTTTTAAAAATATACATATAAAATCTAAATAATTTATATAATTCTAATGAATTTAAATAACTATCATAAATCATATAATTGTTTAAAAATTATTAAAAATAGAAAATTACGTATTTTAAAAAAATCATAAAATTATATAAAAACCTATTAAGAAAATATAGGAAAGAAAAAATATAAATTTTTAATCAATAATTTAAATAAAATATATTTTTCATTACCTCAAAATTTTCACTTGATATATATGCAAAATTTTTATTTTAACTATATTAAAAATAATATTTCATGAATATATAATATTATTATATCAAATAAAATAAAAAAAAACATATTATAAATAATATTATTATACAATTGTTTATTAAAATATTATTCATATAACATTGCATTATTAATACAACTGTTAAAACATTTATTTATCTAATTTTTAGGGTGAAATATGACCCAGATATTTCATCTTTCTCTGATGGGGTCTGTTAGTTGAACAAACCCTGTTATGTGAGAGGCACAAAGATTTGTTGATGTGTGTTTATCATTGAACATCAATCATGTCCCATCATGACGAGCTCTTCTGTCATCATAACACCCAGAAACATCAACATAATCTGAGATATTGAGATCACAGGAAGTGAACATGAAATATGAAGCGCTTGAGATGCAAACAAAACATCCAGATACAAAATGAGAATATACAACCTGAATTCAGTGCTATAACTGATGGACCCCAAAACAGACCCAAATAAGTCACTAGTTCTCATCTAATAAGGGAATAAAGCTGTAAGACTTAATGAGAACTGTTTGAGATCACATTGGGACTTAATTCAAGTGAATGGGTGCCGTCAGAATGAGATTCCGAACAGCTGATAAAAACATCACAATAATCCACACCACTCCAGTCCATCATTTAACATCTTGAGACAAATCCAGCATTAAGGCGTTTTTAACTCAAATATGAGTCCATAATTCATAATAATGCTTCCTCCAGTGAAAAAAAGTGGTCTGATCTGAATCAGGAGAGAAATCTGCACAGATCAAAACAGTCCAGAACAGCTCTAAACAAATATGTGGCTGGATTTTGATGTTAGAGACAACAGGAGATGCACTTTTTCACTGGAGGAAGTGTTATTATGGATTATGAACTTGTATTTTAATTAAAAACGTCTTTAAAAAAAAGCATGTTAATTGATGGACTGGAGTGGTGTGGATTATTGTGATGTTTTTATCAGCTCTTGGTCTGAATCTCAGTGTAATGCTGCTGCTGCCTTCATCATGTCAAGAACAGGTTGCCTTACGACGCCTTAAAATGCTGTTCATGTAGTCAGCCAAAGGTTTGGAGCAGAGATAATGAACCGTGTGTGTGTGTGTGTGTGTGTGTGTGTGTTCAGATATCGATGAGTGCTCTGAGGGTTTGGTTCAGTGTGACACACATGCCACCTGTGTGAACTTACCTGGCTGGTATCACTGCGAGTGTCGCGACGGTTACCATGACAACGAGGTGTTCACCGCCAACGGAGAGTCCTGTAAAGGTACAACTGTCCAAACACACACACGCACACACACACACACACACACACACACACACACACACACACTCACAAACACGCACGCACGCACGCACACAAACAGACACACAAACACGCGCGACCACACACACGCATACACGTGCGCGCGCACACACACACACTCACACACACACACACACACACACACACACACACACACACACACACACACACACACACACGTTATTAAAGTTAACTAAACTTGAAATAAACATTAACTGAAATAAAATAAAAACTAATAAATAACTAACTAAAACTAATACATAGAAAAATAATTTATGCATATACATATTAAAAAACCTCACAAATATTTTTTATATAAAAATAACTAATAAAAATTACAATATAAAAAAAATACTAACAATTTTAACTAAAATTGATGTGAATACAGAATAAAAATTAAATATAATTCAAAATATCAACTAAAATTAATAGTATATCAATGACATCAGGGTTATTATCCTTAACAAAGTCTACTAAAATACTTCAAACTAAATAAACTGAAAATAAGAAACAAAAATGAATAAAAACTACATAGAAACATAAAAAAACACAACAAAACTAGGAAAATTTAATAAAAAATAAAGTGAAAACAGAAATATCTCAAATAAAATCTAATTCAAAATATTAACAAAAACTATAATAGTATATCAATAATATATCACCAGGGTTATTATCATTAACTAAAACTAAAAGATAGATAGATAGATAGATAGATAGATAGATAGATAGATAGACAGACAGACAGACAGACAGACAGACAGACAGACAGACAGACAGACAGATAGATAGATAGATAGATAGATAGATAGATAGATAGATAGATAGATAGATAGATAGATAGACATAGACAGATAGATAGATAGACATAGACAGATAGATAGATAGATAGATAGACAGACAGATAGACAGACAGACAGATAGATAGATAGATAGACATAGACAGATAGATAGATAGATAGATAGATAGATAGATAGATAGATAGATAGATAGATAGATAGATAGGTAGATAGATAGATAGACAGACAGACAGACAGACAGACAGACAGACAGACAGACAGACAGACAGACAGATAGATAGATAGATAGATAGATAGATAGATAGATAGATAGATAGATAGATAGATAGATAGATAGACATAGACAGATAGATAGATAGACATAGATAGATAGATAGATAGATAGATAGACAGACAGATAGATAGTAGATAGATAGATAGAAATAGACAGACATATAGACAGACAGACAGATAGATAGATAGATAGATAGATAGATAGATAGATAGATAGATAGATAGATAGATAGATAGATAGACATAGACAGATAGATAGATAGATAGATAGATAGATAGATAGATAGATAGATAGATAGACATAGACAGATAGATAGATAGATAGATAGATAGATAGATAGACAGATAGATAGATAGATAGACAGATAGACAGATAGATAGATAGATAGATAGATATACAGATAGACAGATAGATAGATAAATAGTAGATAGATAGATAGAAGACATGTTTTAAAAAAAGAAAAAAGACAGACAAATACAAAAGTACAACACAATTACTAAAAATTAAAATGAAAAGAGAAAATATATTTAAAAAAACTGATTCAAAATATCAACAAATCTATAATAGTATATCAGTGAAATATCACCAGGGTTATTTTCATTAACCAAAACAAAAACAAACAAACAAAAAATGTTACTTGAAATAAATGATACACTAACTGAAATAAAATAAAATAATTTAATTGTTTTTATTTCAGCTGGTTGCCAAGGCAGCATTTCTCATATTTGATTACTTTACGATCAAGTACTAAAATAAACTAAAACTGAAATAAAAATAATAATAAAACTATATAGACATAAATAAATGCATACAAGAAAGAACTAAACAAACTGACTAAAGCTTTATCCAAAATTCAAATGAAAACAAAAAAAATATAAAACTAAAAATATGAAGAAAAACTATGGTATGGGTTTATTTGCTCCTGCAGACATCGACGAGTGCAGAACGGGCCGCAGCACCTGCGCTAACGACACCGTCTGCTTCAATCTGGACGGAGGCTACGACTGCCGCTGCCCTCACGGACACAACTGCACCGGAGACTGCGTCCACCACGCCAAGGTCAAGCACAACGGGCAGATCTGGGTGCTGGACAGTGACAGATGCTCCGTGTGCTCCTGTCAGGTCAGTGAGAGTGATGCATCGTGGGAATCCGCTCTGACCATAAATCACCAGCCTCTCATCCTGAGATATGAAGGACAGGTCAAGGTCACATGATCAAAAACATTAAAGATGTTTTAATGCATTATATTTATATAATACATAACATATTTGGTTAAATAATTTCATTAAAAAAGAAAAAAAAAGTGTAGTTACAGTGAGACTAATACTCATATTAATAAAAAATTTGATTAGTTTTTAGTTTCATATTTTCCATTTTAATTTTAATTTAAAGTTTAAGTAATTTTGTTGCGCCTTTTATTAGTATTTTTAATCTGGCTGTACAGATTTATACATTTTTATTTCAGTTTTTGCTTTTTTTAGTACACACTAAATGAAATGAAGTGTTTTTCTTTCTTATTTCATTTTATTTTATTTCAAGTAATACAGTTTTATATGGTTGCAGTTTTACTTTTAGTTTACTAAAATAAAACTATAACATTTTATTGTAAAATAGAAATATAACAAAAATACATTATTGTATTTAATATTACAATTAAAAATTTTAATATCATTAAACATCTGTTGTAATTCTTAATAAAAAATGTTTAAAATAACATTCTAAACAATATAACATTTTAGCAAAAATATAATATTATAAAAATGCACTAATATTGTGCTTAGGAACATATTTTAAATATTGTATTAATATTAAATTCAAATTCTTGATATGATAATAGATGTATATTCCTTATAGATATGTTTATTAAAAATGTGTTGTAATTCTTTAAAAATACTGTTCAAATAAACAAAACATTTGAAAACAGTAATACTGTATTTAATATTATATTTTATTAGTATTAAATGAAATGACCTGCTAATTTTCACATGGCACAAGTAAGAATAAAACTGAATAAAAGATCAGTGACAAATAACAAGTTCATGTATTCAAGTTCAAGTATTTCCAATCACACTAAATCTTGTATATATGTGAAGATATGAAGTGAAATGTGATTGTTTTGTGCTCTGCTCTGAGTCTTCGCATGCAGCGCTGAAAGAAGGAGTCACTTTTCCATTAAAGCCATTGACCTCCATCAATTTGGCTGGTCACGCTCGCTAATTAAGTCTTTAATTGAAATGTTTTCTTGCATCTGGAGGAGGAGACGAGCATGATGGCTTTTCAGATATTAAATAATCAATCTACCAATTAAGGCGCTCACGGTGAAGGACAGAGCAAGCGAATCAGCCCTAATCAGCCGATAGCGCTTAATTGATGTGGAAGAGGAAGAGCTGTCAATCAAAATTAGACGCGCGTCACGGGTCACGAGTTTCGCCGCTCGCTTTGGCTGCTGGAAATAAAGGACAAAAACAACTTCTGAAGTCAGATGATGCTCAAGAACAGACTCACATTTAAGCTGTAAATCTTCATTTTCAGCTCATCCGTCTTTCCGTAACAAACTCTTTTAGCAAGAAACACTAGTTTTCTTGATATGAACAATAAATCTCATGAGAGAAGATCATGAGAGGCTTATCAACAGCATTTGTGGCATAATATCAATTAATACACACAAAAAATGAACATCAACTTATTAAAGAAATAAAAGAAAAAAAAAAACTGGATTAAAGGCAGTACAAAAATATTAAAATGATGAGTTTAAAACAAATTAAATACATGCAAATTAAAAACATTCAATTATATATTTATATATATATATATACACATTAAATATCCGTAAAAAAAAACAAATTGTTAAATAAAAAATTTCAAATAAATATTTTACAATATTTTATGATTTAAAAAACATATAGAAATAATTTTTTAAAATTCTTTCACTTTTCTGGTAAATTTTACTTTATACATTAAATATCCATTTACAAAATGTTAACATATAAAAAATAATAATATTTTATTATATTGTTTATAATAATAACAGTACAAAAACAAATCATATAGAAATCATTTAAAAATGTATTACTTTTAAATTTCTCAGTTATTTTTATTTCATATATATATAATAATTATTATTTCATAATATTTTGTAATATTTATTAATGTTATAAAAATATATAAAAATTATATAATAATATAATATTATAACGTAATATATAATACATGAAGAATTATAAAAACAAATTATATAGAAATCATTTTAAAAATGATTTTTAGTTAAATTTTCACTTCATGCATGCAAGGGCACAATAATTTTTTTTTAAACATAAAAGTAAAAAAAAATAACGAAAATGAAAAATAACAAGACAGAAAAGTATTTCCAATAAACCGTGGTAAAACCACTGTATTGCACGACCTACTGTCTTATTTCTTGAACAAATGTTCAAATACATGTTAAACATATTTATTTAACCATCAGTTTACTAAAAACAAAAGAAACTAGTTTCTTTAATTTATTTATTTATGTACAGTTTTATAATTTTTTATTTCAGTTGTCGTTTTAGTTATTTTAGTGCATGAAGTTAATAAGATTAATTTGCATCTGTCCTCCAGTAGTTTAGTGTGTGTTTCACCTGTGTGTCCTGCAGTCGGGCCGCGTCCTGTGCAGACGGATGGTGTGCGACTGCGACAATCCCACGCTGGATCTGTTCTGCTGTCCGGAGTGTGACCCGCGCCTCACGTCCCAGTGTCTGCATCAGAGCGGCCTGCTGACCTACTCCAGCGGAGACACCTGGATCGACAGCTGCCAGCGCTGCCAGTGTCTGGTGAGAGCACACACACACACACACACACACACACACACAGAGAGAGAGAGAGAGAGAGAGAGAGAAACAGCACACACAAGACATACACAACACACACACACCCACAGACAGAGAGAAACAACACACACACACACACACACACACACACACACACAAGACAAACACAACACACACCCACAGAGAGAGAGAGAGAAACAACACACACACACACACACACACACACACACAAGACAAACACAACACACACCCACAGAGAGAGAGAGAGAAACAACACACACACGCGCACACACACACACACACACACACACACACAGAGAGAGAGAGAGAGAGAGAGAGAGAGAGAGAGAGAGAGAAACAGCACACACAAGACATACACAACACACACACACCCACAGACAGAGAGAAACAACACACACACACACACACACACACACACAAGACAAACACAACACACACCCACAGAGAGAGAGAGAGAAACAACACACACACACACACACACACACACACACACACACACACACACACAAGACAAACACAACACACACCCACAGAGAGAGAGAGAGAAACAACACACACACGCGCACACACACACACACACACACACACACACACACACAGAGAGAGAGAGAGAGAGAGAGAGAGAGAGAAACAGCACACACAAGACATACACAACACACACACACCCACAGACAGAGAGAAACAACACACACACACACACACACACACACACACACACACAAGACAAACACAACACACACCCACAGAGAGAGAGAGAGAAACAACACACACACACACACACACACACACACACACACACACACACACACACACACACAAGACAAACACAACACACACCCACAGAGAGAGAGAGAGAAACAACACACACACGCGCACACACACACACACACACACACACAGAGAGAGAGAGAGAGAGAGAGAGAAACAGCACACACAAGACATACACAACACACACACACCCACAGACAGAGAGAAACAACACACACACATGTGCGCACGCGCGCACACACACACACACACACACACACACACACACACACACACACACACACACACACACACACACACACACACAAGACAAACACAGCACACACACACAGAGAGAGAGACACACACACACACACACACACACAT
This sequence comes from Acrossocheilus fasciatus, assembly GCA_036784905.1. Lineage (NCBI taxonomy): Eukaryota > Metazoa > Chordata > Actinopteri > Cypriniformes > Cyprinidae > Acrossocheilus > Acrossocheilus fasciatus. Next base: position 1,725,283 of record CM071962.1, on the reverse strand, counting down.
TGAATTCATATAATGCGTCGAATTGAAATGATGACAACTGAAATGATATTTTCTTGTTAAAGGGGTCATCAGATGCACATTTTCCACAAGTTGATATGATTCTTTAGGGTCTTAATTAAAAGTTTATAACATACTGTGGTTATAATTTCTCAATGTGTAAAACAACACCCTTTTTACCCTGTCAAAAACAGGTCCCGTTTCGGTGCACGTCACTTTAAATGCTAATGAGCTCTGCTGACTCCGCCCCTCTCTTCTGTGGGGTGACGGCCGTTCTCTGAGAGACGGTAAACTTTAGCTGCATTCATCGTGAAACTTGCTAACTAGCACATTATTAGGAAAGGTGATGTGCAAAGATTCATAAAAGAACCTTATACTCACTTTTTCTGAGGTGAAGCTGGATCACGAATGATTCGCGCGAACATAGACGCATTTATGTAGATCGGGGATCGGTGCATTCCCTTTAAAAACAAAGCTAAACAAAGCTAATCCTCTGCGTCTTCAGCGGCTCAGATGTCGGGAGTAAATGACGACTGCTGTGTTCATTATTACATCCAACATCCTCAGTCGCTTAGGAGCCATTCTTGCCAAAACACTGGGTGGATTTTTATCATTATAGGGTGGTTGTGTACACACACATTAATGTTCAAACAACATGTACAAGTGAATTTTGCATCCGATGACCCCTTTAAACTCCGTCCAGTAATCATTATTTACAACTTCAGAAATCATTTTTGAGGACTAACTCCACCAATAACTGTATACAGTTCAAATCTTTTGTTGCAAAAATGCATTTTTCATTTGACCCCCTCGTATCTTTCCTAATATCTTTAACCGTCGCAAACTCAATAATAATCAAAGAGCAGTAAATAAGCTCAGCTTGATGGCTGGATCTCAGCGGGTCTCTCGGGAAACAGCTCTCTCCTCCTCCAGCCATATGCTCATCAAACGCTCGTGTCAGATCTGCATTCATCAGGGACGTTTGTGAAGAAGCACCTTGTTGTGACCCCGTCCTGCTCGCCTCTTTTCCCACAATTCACCTCTACATCAGCGCCGCTATTCAGACGAGTGACTGGATACTGTACGGCTTCAGCCTTGATCAAATGCAAATGCTGAATGCAATTACATAACAATTATAACATTATTAAATGCATCATTAAAATTTTAAATATATTCAGATATATTTAAATAGTACTAATAATTTTAAAATACATCATTATTTAAATCTCCTGCAATAAAAATATGATCTTTTTTTTTTAAATATACTTTTTAAAAATAAATTTAAAAATAAATTGAAATGCATCAACTTATAGAATTGAACATATGATTTTAAAATAATGATTCAATTTGATTAAAATCTAGAGATAATATAATCTATAATATCTCTAGATTTAAATATCTAGAATTAAGAAGTTGCCTATATATTATAAATATAATTTGCCACTGTCTTAAGTAGCAAATCAGGGTTGCAAATAAAGGCTATTTAAAGAAAAAAATAGGAAATGCACACATACACTACAGATCAAAAGTTTAGGGTACGATTTAAAAATTTTTTTTTTTAAATTAATACTTTTATTCAGCAAGGACACATTAAACGGTTCAAAAGTGTCAGTAAAGGCATTTATAATGTTACAAAAGATTCAAATAAATGCTGTTCTTTTGAACTTTCTATTCATCTGTGAATCTAGAAAAATATAATGTATCAAGGTTTCCACAAAAATATTGTGCAGCACAACTGTTTTCAACATTGATAATAATCAGAAATGTTTGTTGAGCAGCAGATCAGCATATTAGCATGATTTCTGAAGATCATGTGACACTGCAGACTGCAGTAATGATGCTGAAAATTCAGCTTTGCATCACAGGAATAAATTACAGTTTAACAGATATTCACATAGAAAACAGCTATGTTAGATTCTAATAATATTTTACTATTTTTACAGTATTTTTGATCAAGTAAATGCAGCCTTGCTGAGCAGAAGTGACAAAAACATTAACAAATCTTACCGACCCCAGACTTCTGATGGCTGGTGTTTACGTGCGGGTTTATGAAGTGCTGTGGGGTTTGAACCTACAACCCTTCAGTTAGCAGCTCAGATCTTTGTGCATTAAGCTGCAGTGATGTGTTCTCTGGTTTGGTCCGGTCTTCAGCAGGGAGAGGTGGACTGCTGGCCTCTGTCCTGCCCGCCGGCGGACTGTGACTTCACGCTGGTGCCCGAGGGCGAGTGCTGCCCACGCTGCGTCTCGGACCCGTGCCAGGCTCACGCTGTCCGCAACGACATCACCAAGACCTGCGAGGACGAGCACGGCATCACGCGCTTCAGCGGCTCGTCCTGGGTCAAACACGGCACCGACTGCACACTGTGCCAGTGCAAGGTGATCACAACACACACAGACAAACGAAAAACAGGAAAACATACATGACATGCAGACAAAGAACAACAATGAACAAACAAACAAACAAACAAACAAACAAACGGGTAAGCAAAGATATGATTCAATTGGTTGATTTATTTGTTTGTTTATTTTTTAGGCAAATGTTCATATTGCGAAATTAATTATTTACATGTATTTATAAAATAATTTGTGCACAAAATGATAATAATAACAATAAATAATAATACCTTTTAATTTTATTTTAAATACATAATTAGCATACATTTATTTCTATATATAATTGTGATTTCCAAGCCTTGAAAAGTCATTGAAATGATTAAAATCTTATAAATCCCAATGCTGAATTCAGTAAAAAATAAATAAATAAATAAAATAATAATAATAATAATAATAATAATAATAATAATAATACCTTTTAAAAAATATTTAAAAAATACATAATTATTTACATTTTATTTATATCCATTACTTTAATTTGATTAGTCTAATTCATTGTGGCAATCAAATGCAATGTAATGCTATAAAATGCAATGGAGTAAAATAAAAAAAAATGTAATGCGAAATAATGCAATAAAATATAAAAATTGCAATGCAAAAAGGTTAAAAAAAAAAAGAAAAATGCAATGCAAAGCAATAAAATAAAATAAAATGCAAAAAGTGGGGAAATGCAATGCAAAGCAATAACTAATAAAATGCAGTAAAATCAAAATGCAATGCGAGTTCAATAAAAAAACAAAACAATGCAATGCATTTTAAAATAAAATCCAGTGCAATAAATGAAAATTCAATGCAGTGCAATCAATTTAAAAATGCAATGAAATAAAATAAATTAGATGCAATATTATAAAATGCTATTTATTCAGTCAGTATTTACACAAATCACTGTTTGTCAAAAACACAAACAGTGATTTATTATGGTATATATATTCCTATAATTGTATTTCCAGTGTGTGATGTATTTTCTCTCTCTGTCTCTTCTCCAGAACGGACACATCTGTTGCTCAGTGGATCCCATGTGTCTTTAGTCGCTGCGCTCGACGCTAGCAGCACCTGTACAGTCTCACGCGACCGTCCCTCCACAACCTTCCCCAAATAATGCCAAATATGAATCGTGTATAATATCAGACAGACGCCAGCGTACATGAGGAGGCCATTTCTGCACAAACGAGGACTATAAACCCATCGAAACACGACCACGCACACGCCGGCATGACCACACTGGATGTTTAAAGAAGAAAACATTCGTTCATTTTTATCTCTTCGACGATCACAGGATGTAGAAATTTTAGCTAGCAAGTAAATCTTATCGTATTTCTCTTTTGCCTGGTTATGGAAGTATTTTGTTGGTGTTTTCACCACACTTTTTTCGATTAGCTTTTTGTGTCTGTTTTTCCGTCTAGATTTTAAATTATTATATGGCTTGTTCTTGTCTGATGGTGAATAAAATATCTCCATTTCCATTTATGGATGTGTTGACCTTTCATTTTCCCCAGCGGCGTGTTACGTTTCCTCAATATGCCGATTTATTTATTTGAGCTTGTTTTTTGTCTTGTGTGATCCTCTAATTGACTATAAACAAACAGATTTATTCTCTGAATGGGATTTGTTCAGTTTATTAAGACAAGTCTGATTCTTTGTGGCATTCAAATAAAATAAAAATGCAATGCAACACAAAGCAATAAAATGAAATACAAAATAAATTTTTTTTTAAATATACCTTTTATATTAATGTTAGAATTTATAATTTATTCAGTTTAATTATCATTTATTCAGTCTGATTCATTGTGGCATTCAAATGTAGTAAAATTTATAGCAGTGCAATACTAAAACTAAAATAATATAATAAATTAAATATAATAATATAATAAATATAAAAAATATAAATAATCATAATATATTTATAGTATTGTTACTTTTTAAATGCATATTTAATTTATTAAGTGTAATTTATTCAGTTTAATTATAATTTATTCAGTCTGATTCAATGCGGTGTTCAAATGTAATAAAATGCAATGCAATGCAATAAAATCAAAGGAAATTAAATAAATATTACAAAAATGAAAATGCCCATAACATAATAACTTAATAATATGTTATTTATTATTTAAATGTATATAATTTATTCAGTTTCATTATAACTGATTCAGTCTGATTCGGCATTCAAATAAAATTAAACGAAATAAAATGCAATGCAATGGATTGCAATAAACTAAACTAAAATAACTGTTATATTACTTATTATTATTATTTTAATTATTTTTTTAAATGTATATAATTTATAACAGGCAGGCACTTAATTTAATTGATCAAATACACAAACAGATAAACAAATAAACAAGCAATAAACAAATAAACAAACAGGTGATGAACATACAAATAAAACAAGAATCTCTTCGGCGATAACTAGCTGTGCCTGGTTTGGGGGGGGGGGGGGGGGGTGTTTCCGTCTCAATTTTAAATGATTATATGGCTTGTTCTTGTCTGATGGTGAATAAAATATCTCCATTTCCATTTATGGACACGTTGACCTTTCATTTCCCCAGCGGTTGCGTTTGCAGACTGTGTCGCTCTGCTAATGCCGCCTTACGAGGTGATCAGCGAGCGTGCTAATTAAACGGCTTTCTATGACCTTCTCCTCTACCTGAAACATCATCATTATCTCCCATCTCTCCAGCAGCTTAAACATCCCACCGTCCTCAACCAACGGCTGACTTCCTCCGCCCCATCCAAACGCTTCCTGTTCCTGTCGTTTTGAATATCGCATGAATATTAAGCAGCTCATGAATATTCAGCAGACGCGTGAGTCGAGGTCACTCGGGAAACATGACTGCTTTCCTTCAGGTCGCTGCGTGAAAGTGTTTCAGAGACAGCTCTGTGAAGAACACCGCCAGTTTCCCAAACTTCAATCGCTGATGGCTAAAAGCTGCATTATATTCAGTCGCTAATGTTTCATAAATATTAAAAGAAAAGTTTGTGGGAAACTCCGAAAACAAAACTGAATTTCATTTGTGAAATGAAAAGAGAGATTTGCGTTCATGCCAGTGTTATTTTAGAATTTAATTAATATGTGATCCTGGAGCACAAAAGCAGTCGTAAACAGCGCAGGTGTATTTGTAGCAATAGCCAACAATACACTGTATAGGTCAAAATTATCCATTTTTCCATATAATGCCAAAAATCATTAGGATATTAAGTAAAGATCATGTTCCATGAAGATATTTTGTGCATTTCTTACCATAAATATATCAAAACTTAATTTTTGATTAGTAATATGCATTGCTAAGAACTTCATTTGGACAACTTTAAAGACGATTTTCTCAATATTTTGATTTTTCTGCACCCTCAGATTCCAGATTTTCAAATAGTTGTATCTTAGACAAATATTGTCCGATCATACATATATATACATTAAAAAAAAATTGACCCTTATGACTGGTTTTGTGGTCCAGGGTCACATATGATACAGTAGTTTTAATATATTATTTATATCATTATTATTATTTTTTACAATTTTTGCACAATGATCAAATGGAATGTTTTAAACATTTTACAACATTTAAAAAACCTGGATGTTTAGGGAATGTTTAGAAATAACATTTTAATAACTTAATGGGGGACGTTAACAAAACGTTCTTAGAACATATTTTTGTTAGTATGCAAAATAAAGCTGCATATTTAATATATAGAGGGGTGCCATAATATAGTCGTGTACATTTTGTGACGATATAAACAATCGCGTGAAATTTGAGGTTCGCTATATAATATATATATATATATATAGCACTTTCTTCCAGTAGCATTAATAATATGTTCGTTCAAAGTTATCTGGTCTTTAATAATGTTCTCAGAATGTTATTTATACAACATTCATGGAACATTTTTTTCAAGACACAAATGAAGATATTTTCGATGAAATCCGAGAGCTTTCTGACCCTCCAGCAATAATCCTCACACGATCAAGGCGCACAACGGGTTTGGAACAACATGAGGGAGTGATTAATGACAGAATTTTCATTTTTGGTGAACTATCCCTTATAATGGTTCCATAACTTCCAAAACGTTCTTAGTATGTATTTTTTTTTTAGCTGGGTATGCGGATAAAGTGTGCAATAATTTATTTTACATTTTGCAACAATAAACAGCCTAAAGTTGTTGAGAGTAGTGCTATTGTGAACACTATACTACTATTAGTACATCTACCAGATAAAGATATATAAATACAGTAGTACGTCAGAAACAGTAAGAGTAGTATGCTAGTATGCTATTGCAAATTTAGTCACTTGATTAGACTGAGAATGTTTTAATGACTAACTTTAATTTAATGACTGCAGATCCTCCCATTTTTATCAGAGTATAAAGATCCGCTGCAACAAAGTTAAAAATGTTGCAAAAATAGTGTTTTTCTTTTAAGTTTTAAAAGTGTTTCTACTTGTTTCGGAATGTTCAGAACGTTTCCATAATGTTTGCAAAATGATGAAACGGAATGTTTTAAACATTTTTTAAAAAACTGGATGTTTAGAGAACATTCCGAAATAATGTTTTCATAACATGATGGGAATGTTTCAAAACGTTCCTTAGTATGCAAATAAAGCTGTATACATATATATTCGACTATATAGAGTTCACTATGTGATAATATAGTAATAGGTGTATGGCATGTTGTTGTTGTTGTTGTGTGATGTTACCTGTTCTTGTAGTTGACATCAAGTCTTAATAGAAAATAATGTGTTTATGGATATTTAGAGGCACAACGTGAAGGAAAAGTCATTCTCATCTGATTAGAGATGTAAAAGCAGCTCCTCAATGTTCATCTTGAGAGAAAGATCAGATTATTGACCACTAACTAGTAAATAAAGGAGGTAATAAAGCTAGAGGATTTTTATTACTTGCTTCTTTATGCACATAAACAGAAGCCATTAAATCTTATATGTGTTATATAAGAAGCACAGGGTTGCAGATCCTCGTCCCATCACTCCTGCACTGTGAACAAAAAATAAAAAATAAAAAATAAAAATAGTTGAGCCAACTTAAAATTTTAAAGCAACCAGCTTCAGCAGATACTTGTCATTTTAAGTTTATGCAACAAAAATTAAGAGAGAATCTCCCACAAAAATAAGCTGAGCAAACTCAAAAATCTGCTGAAGCTGGTTGCCTTAAAATTTTAAGTTGGCTGAACTTTTTTTTTTTTTTTTTACAGTGTGTACTCCATCTTCAGGAGGTCAGAGGTCATCCGAGAGCAGGGCTGGTGTATATTCTGTCCTCCAGCAGGAAAACACTGAATGCTGCTCAAAACACAGAGAAATATAGCTTCACTTTTGTGCAGTTCAGTCACAAACATCAGATTTAACACAAAAAAAAACATTGTGCACATGAGACTGCATAAATAGAGATTAAATATCACTTACCCGACTGTTTCACTGACATGAACATCAATATTGATTGTGTTTGTAGCTTCTTCCTTCCTAATGAAACTGAGGGTTTGAATATGGTTATTCAATTACGGTTTACCAATCTGCCAAGAAAACAAGTCGACTAATGCAGTTTAATGCTGATAAAAAGCTTTCAAACTTCAGTCATGTGACACGCAGTTCGATTTCTCCATCCAGACATTTTTCCACAGTGGATTACATTCATGTACTGCTTGTTTCTCTCTAAAAAGTCGAATTTCTTGGCCATAGAGTTTCCCTTTCGGCCCAGATCTGCTGATGGGGCCGATTCTGTGGATTATGCGCTCAGCGTTTGGGATGGAGTCCAAAAAAACACTCCCCGTGCCCGCTGCGTTTGATCAAGAATTCATGCACGGAGTCGAGTTTCAGTCCACAACGCGATGGTGTGCGGCTCCGAGGAATCGGATGCCGTTTAAAGGAGCGTTTCAGACCAAAATGCAGATTTATTTATCATTTAATCACCCTTGGGTTGTTCCAAATCCATTTGACTTATTTTTACTTCTGTGAAACACAATTAAAGAGTATTATGGCTGCTCTTTTCCATGTAATGAAAGTCGGAGGAGCTTTTAAATGCCAAAAAGCACCATTTTGGGTGAACAAATGATTTCATTTCAACAGAGCTGCACTGAGACACCAAAGCAAACCTTTGATCAGGGTTTTTGAATCTGGGGTCCAAGGAAAAGTTTAAAGAAAAACAGTGTAATAAAAAAATAAATAAATCAAAACTAGAATAAGCAAATAAATAAAATAAGATTAAAAATCTAAATAAACATTTGATTAAAATAAATAAAAACTAGAACAAAACAATTTTTATGAGCAAATAAATACATAAATAAAAATAGAACAAAATAAGCAAATAAATGAGTAAACAAATATACACACATATATATATATATATATATATACATTAAAAAATACAGATTAAAATGAAAAAAGAATAAATGAGCAAATAATTAAGTAAATAAATAAATACATAGTTTAAAATAAAAAAATGCAAACTGAATAAAATAAACAAATAAATGATCAAATAAATGCATACAAAAAAATACATGGAAAAAAGAGAATAGAACAAATAAATGAGTAAATACATACATAAAAATAGGATAAAATGAATACAAATTTTATTAAAATTAATAAAATAGAATAAAGAAAATAGAAAAGAAGCAAGCAAAAATAGAAGCAAATAAATACATAAAAAATAAAAACATTAAAAGAAATCAATCTAGAATGAAATAAATAAAAGTAAGTAAATAAGTCACAATAAATCACAATAAAATGAGTAAAAAATAAGTGAATAAAAATTTGACTAATTAAATATTGAAAAAGCAAATAAATAAATACTATGAGTAAAAACATCATAATAATGTAGCTTAATAGAAATAAAAAAATATATATATAATGTTTTAGACATATTTAATATATATATATATATATATATATATATATATATATATATATATATATATATATAGTATATTGGCATGGGCGTCTCATCTGGTGTCATCTAAACATTGAAAACCCATCTAAAAGACTCTTTAAGCTCGTGAATCCTTCTGTTGTGACTGTAATTTCTCAAGTGTCGGACCTCAGCGAGCACAGAAACACAATGTGGGGCCGCCTCTGGTGTCGGGGACGGATTTGGCACAGGGGCCATATGTGCCCAGCGTGCTTCAGCGGCCTCTCGCTGGACGTGGCTCTCGGCCAGAGGAGTCCCAGCATGCAGCGGCCTGATTCCAGCTGGCTCCTAAATGACCAATTTACTATCAGAGGGAAAAACCCTCGGCGACAGATGCTACGACCTACGGGAGCTGATATTACTGCTTCTGCTCGCTATTAACCGCCGCGCACATTCCCATTATGTTCAGTGGTGACGTCAGTATACGCTTAGTGTTCAGTGAGCTACGCTTCAGAGGAATCCGATTGGCTGGAGGTTTGACTGACAGCACTAAGCCCCGCCCCATTCAACTCAAAGTCAGAATTTCTTTCCTTAAAGTTCTTACTTTAAAAGCGCAGCAGAAAGGCACTCGAAGTAGACTTCCAACTTGGTAATGATCAAAGTTACCGTTTGATAATCGAATACCGTACAAATAAAAATGAGAATTAAGCAAATGAGAAAATAAATACATTAATATAAATTATAAAATACACAAACAAATGAATAAATAAATTATTAAACAAACAAACAAACAAACAGATTGAAATAATAAAATTAATCAAATAATTAAATAGCCTATTTATACTTGTTTTGAAACTGCAGAAAGAATGAATGAATGAATAAATAGATGAATAAATAAGCTTAGCATTTAGTATAGTATATGGAAAATAATAATTATTATTTTTAATATAAACCTTATGTATGTATGTATGTATGTATGTATATATATATATATATATATATATATATGTATATATATATATATATATATATATATATATATATATAATTTTTTTTAATATAAATATTTTTACAATATAAAATTGTTGAATTTGAATGAAATTTGCATGAAAATTAATAAATTTTGGTAGTTATGGTCAGGACTGATGTTGTAAAAAGATCTATGTCAGAGAAAGCAAAAAAATACATAAACAAACAAGCAAGAAAACAAACAAGATAAAAAATAAATAAATAAATAAAACAAAACATTATTGATATATAATATTTTTATGACCATTTTTTTTTTGACATGGACATTTTTGTCCTCTGATTAACGTTTTTAAATTGATGCACACGGGTTAAAATTATATATATTAAAGATAAAAAACACAGCTTACTAACCTGTAGTACTAGTCTTAGCAGTTTATGCAACAGGCCTCAGTTGTTTTTTCAACAGATGGAGCCAAATAATAATAATAATAAGAATATTTTTATGACCGTTTTTTGACATGGACATTTTTTATCCTCTGAGTAACTATTTTAAATTGATGCACAAGGGTTAAAGTTATATATGCAAAGACAAAATTGGTGACTAATCTGTAGTACTAGTCTTAGCAGTTTATGCAACAGATGGGGCCAAAAAAAAAACAAGTGATCAATTGTACACACAGATGTGGAAGTGTCCCAGTTTGTCTCAAAACATCGACAAATGCCTTGAAAAGAAACATTCTTAAATTTTTTCTTGTAATGAACAGTAAGTGTGTGATACCTTATCAGCTCCCGCCGTCCGTGCTGAAGTTATCTTCCGTCTGCAGCTGCTGTTGAGGAAAAACAGTGCGGTGGTCCTTTATTTATTTATTTATTTTGCGGCCTGTTAACGGTTTTAGCCGCGTAACCGCTCATTAGCGCGCGTCTCAAGGACGGTGTGATATTCTCCTGACTTTCCCTGCAGCACGCTTGATAAAAATGGACATTTTTCTATCTCTGGAAAAGCAATCGAATGGAGGGGGAGACTGTTAAGGCTCCTGGGTTTTCTCCGCGCGGGGATTTGCCGTGTCGCCGCTGTCGAGACCCGGACGGCGATGGAATTCCAATTTATAAGCTTGCCTCCATCCAGAAAACACGGCAGCTGACACGGTACATTCCCAGCGAGCCTCGGGAGCCGGTGACGGAGGCCTGACAGATTCAGAGGAGCGCTTCCGTGTCTGTCAGCTCACGTCAGGAGTTTGAGTCTCTCCGGACTGTGATCTCCAGACGCCAGCGAGAGGCCCGACATGACAGGCGATCTGCTGGAAACCCGGAGAACAGCCTCAGCGAGCACGACTCAATTTACCAGCTGAAGGTGCCTGCGGGATCTCAGCCGTTTGATGAAGTAGACGGATCTGGAAAAATCTGGGATGAGCTGCTAAATTTGCAGCTGAATATACAACTCAGAGTGATATCAAAATTGGCCATATTTACATGCACACAGGGCTGTCGCTAGTGGGGTGTTTGGCGTACCAATAATACTAATTAAAATGTTCCAATACCAATAACACTAACTAAAACAGATTCACTGTTTCGAAGCGCTCCAATCGGATCTCGTTTCGCAAATCATTTGATTCAGATTGGGACTTTGGGACTTCGGAGCGGGTTTGTAAGTTGATTCAGATCAGCGTTTCGGCAAGTGTATCACTAAACACTAAAATCCGACTTCAAGCGGCTTTGTAAATCATTTGTTTTAGATCGGGACTTCGGAGCTTGACTCACAAATCACTTGATAGAGATCAGGGCCCGTATTCATGAAGAATCTTAGCGCTAAGAGCTGCTCCTAGTAACAAAATTCTACGAAATGTGGGTGTTTCCTCTTACAATTAAAGAAAAGATCCTAGTAAAGAAAAAAGTAATTCAAAAAGCATCTTAACCCTTAAAAGAGGTCTTAAGGTCCAAAATTGTTAGGAGTACGGATGAGGACTTTTAAGAGGCTTAAGAGTTTCTCTAGCAGCGGAGAAAATGGATGAAACGTGAAGAGGGAGAAGAGATGTGTTGCACACAATGCATGACTGAGTTAATAAGATGCTACACATTAGATGGTGCAGGGATCATGTTCGTGACTGATCTTATTAGAGATACGCTTATAATAAACCCTACTCTTATAAGCGCTCTTTTATTGCCTTCTTGGACAATCAGCCAATCACAGTCTTCAAAAGACTGTGTAATCGCTAGCAACAGGGTCAGCCCCGCCTCCTCACTAAGATAAACGTTTTTGCGTTTTCCTCGCTCAGAGTTGCTCTCAGATTGGTCCTGAATCACTTTTAAGCTAAGACTCCTAGTTAGAACATTTTAAGCTAAATTAGGAGCTCTCTGAGAGGATTCTTAGAATCTTTAGGAATACGGGCCCGGGACTTCGGAGCTTGATTCGTGAATCATTTGATTCATATCGGAACTAAGCGGGTTAATGAATCTTTTGATTCAGATTGGGACTTTGGACTTTTTTTTTTTTTTTTAAATATTAAAAAATATATTTAAACCATTAAAGCAGTAAGTTTTTTCTAAAAACAAAACACTGAAAAAAAGAAAAAGTATACACAGTGTGTTTTGCCAGGTTAATAAGAAAAAATAAATAAATAAATTTACACCTTAAGAGGGACACATAACACGAATATATACAGTTTTCACCGCTTTAGCATTAATAGAACTTTAGATTTACATATATTTCTATAGATCAACTTTGAATAAAGAAAGAAAGTTAGAGCCAGTATTTTTTTTTTATGTATGTGAAATTATACCAGCAGGAAACAGAAATTAATTAAAAGTTAACTGAAAACGTGTTTACATGCATTGGAATAATGGAATACTCTAATATTAGGATACTGATCAGAATTTTCTTTGTGCATGTACATGTGGTCATTAAAATTTATCTTTGTGTGCAATTTCACACATATCCACTTATTTCAACTCTTTCTTGATGAACACACAACAATTACGCCTCAGATTCATATAATATCACTGTCTGCCTCATATATAGCCTACAGTAGAAACAACTGCTTTAATAAGTGTAAACTATGTGTGAACTGTGACAGAGATTGTTACTTACACTATTGAGTTATCAGGGGTTAGTTTTTGTGTTAACTTGATTTGCTAATACAGCACTGCATGCCTGTCTGTGCACCGCAAAGAAATCAATAGCTAATTTCTCTCCTTGATCACAGATATTGAAAGTTAGGGACGGACTTACAGTCGAATGGTGAGGAACAGCATCAAACGCCACATGACACACAGATGTTTTGCCACATCCGCAACAACAACAACAACAGTCAAGCATGGTCCAGATTCCCTCCCCAATGAATTGTGTTGTGTGGAGATTGAAAGCTGTGCAAATACAGCAAGAACATTTCAGGTTTACTATTGTACAGAAAAGATTGAGAATAATCATATCAAAGCACAGGCCTTGAAAAGGCAGTCGACAAACTTCAAAAGCAATAAAATAGGATCTATTATGAACGGAAATGTCTTTAAAGAAAATTCTACACTTTTCTCCGCAGGAGCAAACACTGAAAGTGGCCACATGTGAAGTGGTAACGTGCCACATGCAGATTTCTGAAAGCTTTAATATATTATCTTCAGTGAAAAATGCTTTTATAACCCTTATGTTTTGACCCGTAATGGTGCCTAATGGCTGTTTACCCAATGTTCCTATAAATAAATGGGTTTGATTGCCAGTTTCTGCAGAACCGGATCGACATCTGGATGCAGGACGGCCTTCGGGGGTTGCTTGGCAACAAGGTCACACCGGACCACGACTACCGGCGACTACCGGCACTTTGGAAGCGTTTCGATACACGAAGAACCATTTCCAACGATAACACGCGACCGCTGAAATAACACGGTACCTGTGTGTCAGAAGAAGGTCTTTATTGATAACAGGGTTTGAAGCAAATATATCTGATATTTACCATCCAAACATTTTAAGAGGGGCTCATCTGCTGATCAGAAAATCACACAGGACCAACATGGACAGATGATGGGAAAACAAAACACTGTGGTGAAGATTTCAAAACCACACACGTATAAAAGACAAAGTAGTCAGTTTTTGCTTTGGCTGAACCTGAAAATACTGAAATGAAGCATAAAGTAGTAACAAGTGCATATATTCTAATTCTAATTGTCAAGATAAATCAGATTTTCCAATACATGCATGTGAACATATTTGGTTGCACAGCAGTTTGGTGTGTAAATAATTGATAAATAGCTCAACGGATAATGATTTGACATGATCTTCTGTAACCTGCAATCAGTGCTGGGTAGTAGATGTATTCTGGATAATATTATCAGATTCCAAAAATTAAGTACTTTAGAATTAGATTACATTTTAAAATACTTTTTATTGATTACTATTCCCACAATAGCAATAAATTGTTCTGAATATATTGATTCTTCTTAATTATTATTTTTAGTCTTTTAAATGTTCTTTTATAAAATAGCCTACCACTTATATACAGTACAACCAGAAAGTTTAGACATTCACACAAGACAACATTTGACCTATGTATTTACGAACTTTTGCAGGTTCACTGTCCTTTGAAGTCAGTTAATGGTCACATGACATCCAAGTATAAGTTTTTAGTAAGTATTTTACTGTAATTGTTGTTATTTTAATTTTACATTTTTATGATTTAATTAATTATTAGCTTTTCAATAAACTCACAACCCCCCCTTCAGTTCCTTCACAAAGCCCAGTTTGGGAAAGCTTGATGTAATGTTTAATGCACTTCATGCTGTTAATAACAACAAATGGAATATATTTGCTTACTCTTTGTATTTTTATATTAGTATGGTACAAGAATATCCTATTTAAATCAATGTGATAAACAAGTTAGATCAAAAGTAATCTAAAAGTAGTCTGATTATATTACCTAAAAGTGTAATGTAGTGGATTACGTTACTAACTACAATTTATGTAATTTGGAATCAATAACAGACTACAATTTGTAAATAATCTACCCAGCACTGCCTTCAAGGTTTTTTTTTTTTTTTTTTTTAATGAAGGCACAGATTTAGGTGTTCATTACAAGTATTTTCATGACCATCATGCCATGCGTTCACTGTGAGGACAGCATTTCATTCATGTAGGCACAAGAGTATCTACATTAAAAAAAGACATAGAAAAGTCAAACATCCAGCACCATAGACCAATGTCCTTGAGGAAAGTGGAAAAAGATCAGAAAGTTGGTGCGCAGTGCAAGATCGCTTGATATAAAAATAAAAAATTCAAGGTAGAGTCTGTGATAAGTTTTCCGAGGACTTCGAGCGCTAATCGACTTTGAAAGTCTGTTGGACATCAAACAACGATGAGGATCTCAGAAAGTCGATTTGACCTTTGGCTACGGTCATGGGGTCAGTTTTTTGACATCAGCTTTGTCCTCATGGGTGCCGCTGTCAATGGTTACACTGGGTTGGGTCTCCTGGGTTTCGTTCGAACACGGCGACATGGAGTTGTTTGACGACCCGAAATGATGAGTGTCCACCAGCAGCAGCATGGGTGTCCCGCTCCTCTTAAAGGCCTCGCTCATGGTGATGTGCACTTCCTCCGGTGTGACTCCCAGATCAGATGGCGACTTGCGCTTGATTCGCTCGTAGCTCTTGTCTTGATTCTCAGGGAACGTCTCGCTGTCTTGGAAGCGCCCGAACAGCCAGATGAAGAACCCGAAGAGTACGAAGGCCGCCAGACTTGGGATGAACGCCAGGCATTTGACGTCCAGACTGGTGCCCACGTAGCGGCTGTGAAGGAACATGTCTCTGTGGACGTACGTCTGGTTGGTGAGCGGGTCAATGTTGGTGGAGCGCCATTCCCAGGTTAGCGTGCTGCGGTTGAAGTCGCGCAGCGTCTCTGGAACCTCTACGGTGTAGATCTTCTCTCCTGGACCTACGTATTGACCGTATTCATAGGGCTTGTAGAAGATCTGGTTCTTCCACATGTTGAGATCCAGGATGAGGACCAGGAAGATGATTCCGTAATTAAACCATTTCCCTGAGGGAGGGGGGAAAAGGGAAGATTAGGGTGTTTGGAATTTATACCAGTGTATTTCAGACATACTCAAAACACTTTAGCAACTCTGTATAGCAACATCCTGACAACTACCCAAAACACCCTAGCAACTGCATGGAAACACCCTGGCAACTACTCAAAACACCACAGCAACTGCATAGCAACACGCTGGCAACTGCACAGCAACATCCTGGCAACTACCCAAAACACCCTAGCAACTGCATAGCAACACCCTGGCAACTACCCAAAACACCCTAGCAACTACATGGCAACACCCTGGCAACTACCCAAAACACCCTAGCAACTGCATAGCAACACCCTGGCAACTGCATAGCGACACCCTAGTAAATAAATAACAATGTGCTGGCATTTAATCAAAACACCTTATCAACTCCATAGCAAGGTCCTAGTAACAAATGTCCATAGCAACACCTTAACAGCTACATAACAACATTCTGGCAACTACTCAAAACACCTTAACAACAGCATAGCAACATACTAAAAACAGTTTAGAAACTCTATATAGCAACATCCTGGCAAGTACCCAAAACACCACAGCAACTGCATAGCAACGTCCTGGCAACTACCCAAAACACCCTAGCAACTGCATAGCAATGTCCTGGCACTTAATCAAAAGACAAACAACTGCATAGCATTGACCTGGCCAATACCCAATACACCATAGCAACTGCATGGCAACACCCTGGCAACTACCCAAAACACCACAGCAACTGCATAGCAACACCCTGGCAAGTGGCAACTACCCAAAACACCCAAGCAACTGCATAGCAATGTCCTGACATTTAATCAAAATACCTCAACAACTGCATAGTAACGAACTGGCCAATACCCAATACACCATAGCAACTACATGGCAACCACCCAAAACACCCTAGCAACTGCATAGCAACTCCCTGGCAAGTGACAACTACCCAAAACACCCTAGCAACTGCATAGCAACACCCTGTCCACCCACCCAAAACACCAAAGCACTGCATAGCAACACCCTGGCAAGTGGCAACTACCAAAAACACCTTAGCAACTGCACAGCAACCATTAAACCATTTCCCTGATGTAGAAAAAAGGAAAATAGAAGATCAGCATGTTGGGAACTGATCCCAGAGTATCTGCGAGTCAGACGGCTGCTTGAGAAAGTGAAATAATTGAGTTGGGAGTCACTTTCTAATGGCTTTCGTTGTTAACGCACTCATGCGGGGTTTCTCTCAAACGCTAAATCACCACACCAAACAATAAGGTTAAAGACTTTTATGAACGGCTGAGCAGGAAGGCCATTTCCCAAGCCTCCAGGGAGCGATCATCTATTCCCAAGACGGTCATCAGGAGCCTCGCTACAGTGAGCAAAACACAGCGAGATGGAAAAAGAGAAACCGAAGCGGTTGGCTCGCACACTTCCGTCAGATTTACTGACTCCATTATATAAACGCACGTTTACAGATGAGCAAATACTAATTAGTATGCATTACCAACGCTGCCTTCAAACACATCATTATAAAGAGATGTATCTAACGAGCTAATATTCTGACAGCGTGTCCCTTTGGGAAAGGAATTAATTCATCCGTCCTGTCCCAAACGACAGTTTAGAGCACTACCACTTGATTCACCGGCATAATTGTGCACACGGTGTATTTGCTGTCGTGCCCTACTTAAAGCACAAGTGTGTGGATTTACCCGTGATGTGGATGTGGTACTCATCCTTAAAGAAGCTCTTGCAGACGGGCAGTTTGATCTTCAGCTGGGTGGTGGAAAGACCCGGGAGGTTCATGTCCAGATCGCCCATGAAGTGAGGAAACTCCCAGTCCTGGAAGAGGAAGATCCAACAAACATGTGTAAGTGAACACACAATGAATGAATAAACCCTTCAGGAGTTACAGTATGACATCAAACCTCACAGAGCTACTGTACGCGCACACTTCAGAGGGTGGAATCAAGTATGTCTGAAGGGCGAACCTATTTGAAGAATACATAAACTACTGTACAGGAAATACAACAGATATCTCAGTAACTCTTTTGTGTGAACAAAGGCAAGCATTACTAGTACTGCATTTGAAATCCACGCCCTAGCAACTGCATAGTAACACATAAAATAACTATAATTAGCAAATAACTGTGTCCAGGCATCTATACAAAACACCCTAGCAACTGAATCAAAATATTTCATCAGCTCTGTATAGCAACATCCTGACAACTACACAAACAACTTGACAACTGTTTAAGTGTATGTGTGTGTGTAGGTGTGGGTTTGTATGTATGTGTACAAATGTGCGTGTTTGCATGTGTCTGTAAATGTGCGCTTTTGTGCATATGTGTGTGTGTGTATGCGTGTTTGTGCATTTGTTTGTGTTTGAGCATGTTGTTTGTATGTTTTTGAGTGAGTTTTTGTTTGTGAGTGTATTTGTGTGTGTTTTTGTGCGTGTTTGTGGATGTGTTTTTGTGAGTGTTTGTGCGTGTGTGTTTGTTTGTGAGTGTGTGCGTGTGTTTTTGTGCATGTGTTTGTGAGTGTGTTTGACAGTAAATTGATATTTGCTGGTAATGTGGAGTATGTTTTTAAAAAAGGAGGTTACAACATTTTGGAGTGAGTCAACATATTTTAGAGATGGTTTATAAGAATCTTGTTGAGAGTGTTGTATGTTTTAATATGACTATGTGGTATGGACTATTGCCAGTTAAAGAAAAGCAAAAAAGTTAAAATTGCTAGTGCAATTGTAGGACAACCACAAAAACAACTGAATGAAATTTACCAAATAAGAGTCAAACAAAAAGCACAGGTCATTATTGAAGATTGTTCTCATCCCTTGAATATTAAATTTCAGCTTTTACCATCAAAAAGACGTTTTAGGCAACCTCAAGTAAGGAAAAATGTGTATCAAATGTGTTTGTGTGTGTGTGTGTGTGTTTGTGTGTGTTTGTTTGTGTGTTTGTTTGTATATTTGGTTGTGTGTGTGTGTGTTTGTTTATGTTTGTGAGTGTGTTTGTGCGTGTATTTGTTTGTGCATTTGTGTATTTGTGTGTTTGTGAGTGTGTGTTTGTGCACGTGTTTTTGCGTGTGTTTGTGCGTTTGTGCATTTGTGAGTGTGTTTGTGCGTTTGTGCATTTGTGCGTGTGTTTGTGTGTGTGTTTGTGCGTGTTTGTGTGTGTATTTATGAGTGTGTTTGTGAATGTGTATGTGTGTGTTTGTGCTTGTTTGTGTGTGTTTACGCATGTGTTTGTACGTGTGTTTGTGCACATGTTTGTGCCCGTGGTTATGCGTATGTTTGAGTTTGTTTGTGTGTGTGTGTTTGTGTGAGTGTTTGTGCATGTTTGTGTGTGTTTGTGTGAGTGTTTGTGTGTGTTTGTGCGCATGTTTATGCATATGTTTGTACGCGTGTTTGTGCGTGTGCTTATGCGTATTTTTGAGTTTGTTTGTGTGTGTGTTTGTGTGTGTTTGTGCGCATGTTCATGCATGTGTTTGTACCCGTGTTTGTGCGTGTGCTTATGCGTATGTTTGAGTTTGTTTGTGTGTGTGTTTGTGCGCATGTTCATGCATGTGTTTGTACGCGTGTTTGTGCGTGTGCTTATGCGTATGTTTGAGTTTGTTTGTGTGTGTGTTTGTGCGCATGTTCATGCATGTGTTTGTACCCGTGTTTGTGCGTGTGCTTATGCGTATGTTTGAGTTTGTTTGTGTGTGTGTTTGTGCGTATGTTCATGCATGTGTTTGTACGCGTGTTTGTGCGTGTGCTTATGCGTATGTTTGAGTTTGTTTGTGTGTGTTTGTGCGCATGTTCATGCATGTGTTTGTACCCGTGTTTGTGCGTGTGCTTATGCGTATGTTTGAGTTTGTTTGTGTGTGTGTGTTTGTGTGAGTGTTTGTGTGTGTTTGTGCGCATGTTTATGCATGTGTTTGTACGCGTGTTTGTGCGTGTGCTTATGCGTATGTTTGAGTTTGTTTGTGTGTGTGTGTGTGTGTGTGTGTGTGTGTGTGTGTTTGTGTGAGTGTTTGTGCATGTTTGTGTGTGTTTTTGTGAGTGTGTTTGTGTGTGTTTGTGCGCATGTTTGTGCATGAGTGTGTTTATGCTTGTTTTCTGTGTGTGTTTGTTTGTGCGTCTGTTTGTGTGTGTGTTCAGAAGTCTGGCTCATTTCTGATGGTCTCTGTTGTTCTTTTCTCTGACATTTCTAAGAGATCCCAGCATCACCGAACACCAGCCAAAGCGGCGTCTGATCCGGCCGTTCTCCTCTCGACAACAGTCAGAGCAAAATCAATAAAACTTTGATAATGTATAAGAGGATCTGAGATGCAGCGGCCCACAGCTCCAGGATAAATGCAGAAACAAACCAAATTAAGCAGCAGAAATACAGAATAATGTCGTTTCTTGGCAATTAAACTTCATGTTTACAAAACGGAGAGTCTTTGATTTCTATGTGACTTGGCGGAGAGTTAACGAGGATCCGCGTAATTACAGTGCAGCTCATCGTTTCGCCTCATTGACGTCCATGATAACTGTGTTACACAAAATGAAGCTTAAATTACGTGGCATGTAACCAATGGAAGAAGCTGAAATGAAAGACCTTGTAAATCCTGCCGGCTCGCGGCCGTTCTGGGTCTCTGAGTTAATTAGGCACTGAATAAAATATCAGACACGTCACAGAGATTAACCGTCACATGGAGTGAACGCGGACAAAAGTGAGGTGAAATATCTAGTGTGTGGAGATGAGGAGATGAGAGACTGAGAGAGAGATGCAGATACAGACACGCAACGACAACAGACTGAGACTGAGGGAATAATTACAATCAGACAGTGAATGTCAACATATTTGAGCCAACACAGGTAAGTGATTGAGACACTGTAATCAGACACAGACAGACTGTGATTTCAGCGAGACTTCTGATTGGTTGAGAGAAGCTGGAGGAAAATAAAACAATGTGACAGACGTGATGGATGATAAAGGCAAGGTCAACACCTCTGAAAAAATATAAAAAAAATAAAAAAAAGTTCAAATAAACTGATACGAGGTGAGATTGTTCAAAAGTAGAATAAAATAGATCAATGTAATAGAAAAATACCTAAAAATAATTTAATACAAAAAATAAACAATGCAGAATGTGACATTTGAAAAGTCAAGTAACCAAAAATAATATGAAGGCTTGAAAAAGACAAAGTCAACACCTCTGGGAAAAAAAGAAAAAAAAAAAAAAGCTAAAATTATTAAATAAATTGATTTGAAATGGGACAAATGAAAATTAAATTAAGTAAAATGAATTAAAAATACAATACAAAAGAAAATGCATTAATT
This sequence comes from Acrossocheilus fasciatus, assembly GCA_036784905.1. Classification (NCBI taxonomy): domain Eukaryota; kingdom Metazoa; phylum Chordata; class Actinopteri; order Cypriniformes; family Cyprinidae; genus Acrossocheilus; species Acrossocheilus fasciatus. The sequence continues at coordinate 1,703,751 of CM071962.1, read as the reverse complement.
AAAAATGATCTTAAACACAAAATAATGAATGTGATATATAACAGTTGAAAAATAAAATAAAATAAAATAAAATAAAATAAAATAATAAAATAAAATAATAATAAAATAAAATAAAATAAAATAAAATAAAATAAAATAAAATAAAATAAAATAAAATAAAATAAAAAAAAAAGAAGAAGGAAAGAAAGTCAAGACCTCGGGAAAAAAATACATTTATATTAAAACAAACTAATAAATAAACCAATGTGAGATACGATTGTTAATGAAAATGATTGTAAATGAAACACTGAAATTTGAAGTAAATAAACAAAGTAATGTTAGAAATGAAGCTGAAAAAGTAAAGGTGAAAACCTCATACAAATCTTAATGGAAGAAACATGAACATTTTAAAATGAAAGCAATAACCTTAACTTTTTATCTCCTAAAAGCATTTAAGTTGGATTTAAAGGGAAATGAAGACGGGTTCACATGAAAATGACCCACTTTAAGAAGCTCTGGCCAGAATCTCCAGACATCAGATGAACCTGCGATTGTGTGTGTGTGTGTGTGTGTGTGTGTGTGTGTGTGTGTGTGTGTGTGTGTGTGGTGAGAGTGTGTGTGAGTGTGTGTGTGTGTGTGTGTGTGTGTGTGTGTGTGTGGTGTGTGTGAGTGAGTGTGAGTGTGTGTGTGTGTGTGTGTGTGTGTGTGTGTGTGTGTGTGTGTGTGTGTGTGTGTGTGTGTGTGTGTGTGTGTGTGTGTGTGTGTGTGTGTGTGTGTGTGTGTGTGTGTGTGTGTGTGTGTGTGTGTGTGTGTGTGTGTGTGTGTGTGTGTGTGTGTGTGAGGTGTGAATTACAGGACGAACAGCGAGAGGAGCTGTTGAGCACGTATTAGCATATTCATGAGACAGTGACACACTCCATTGTGATTTGCTGCCTGCGGCGATGTGGAGGACATTAAACAAGAATCAGTCAAGAGCGGACACACACACACACACACACACACACACACAGAGGCAATGAAGGAGCATCAGATGAGCTCGTATTTGTACCTGCATGATGATGAGGAGGTCAAAGACCAGGATGAAGGAGGCCAGGAACGCTCTGGAGACCTCGTCGCTCGGCAAGAAGCCACGGTTCAAGTTATCCCAACTGATCCAGTCCGTACTGATGACCAGAACCACCACAGACGTCAGAGAGATCAGCACCGCCCTGACAAACACACACACACACAGACCGGATCAATGAGTCTGAGAGGGTCTCTTCTGCTCACCAGTGCTGCATTTATTTGATCAAAAATACAGTAAAAATTGTGAAATATTATTATAATGTAAAATAGCTGATTTCTATGTGAATATATTGTAAAATGTAATTTATTTCTGTGATGCGCAGCTGTATTTTCAGCATCATTACTCCAGTCTTCAGTGTCACATGATCTTCAGAAATCACTATAATATGCTGATTTGCTGCTCAACAAACATTTATGATTATTTATCAATGTTGAAAACAGTTGTGCTGCTCAATATTTTTGTGGAAACTATGATACTATACTATACTATACATGTATAGTGTATTAGGATTTCCACACAAATATGAAACAGCACAACTGTTTTTAACTTTTTTTTTTTTTTTTAATAAATATATATAAAAATAAATAAATAAATAAACTAAATAAAATGATGTGAGATGGGATGATTGAAAAGTAAAAAAAAAAGAAAAAAGTAAATACAAAACCAAATACAATAAGATAATAACAAAAATAAATAAATAAATAAAATGTGAGATGTGACAGCAAAGAAGTAATAAAATATAAATAAATGTATAAATAAAATAAAATCAAAAAGCATTGAAAAAGGAAAGATCAATACCTACAGAAAAAGGTAATCAATAAATTAATGTGAGTGAGGTTGACAATTAAATACAATAAAATGAAAAACATTAAATAAAATACAACAGAAATGCATTAATTACAAATAATTAAAATAAAAAAATGATCTAATGTTAGATGTGACAGCTGAAAATTAAAATGAATAAATAACCATAAAAATTCAACCATAAAATTTAATGGTTGAAAATAAAGGTGAAACTATGTTGTTGAAAAAATTCAAGAAAGAAAGAAAAGTGTCAACATCTCTGAAAAAAAAATAAAATGCATTTAAGTAAATATAATACATGAAATGATGTGATTGTTAAAAAATCCAAAGCAAAAATGCACAAATTAAAATAATTTACAAGCAAAAAAAAAAAAAAAGATATCAGTTTTGTCACAGGAAAAAAAATTACATTTTATAACATATTCAAATAGGAAACCTGTTATTTTAAATTGTGATAGTATTTATACTGCTTTTACTGTATTTTTGATCAAATGAATGCAGAGCAGAAGAGACTTTTTCAAAGCATTAACAGCGGTAGCGTATCAGTCGTCTGCAGATGAAGCAGATCTCTCGCTGCCGTTTACTAATGGATGGAGCCGCTGGCAGAGAGCGCATTAATGAAGGACGAGCGCGTATGAAACATATCGTGTAATGCACTTCTGATGGATTCACTGAATAATACAGACACCAGACACACTGAAGAGTCAGAACTGATCCTGAGTCAGTGCTTCTTCAGACGCAGCTTCACACTCTCTTGACATCGAGTCTTAAAACTGCACAGACACAAGAGCGAGACGCAGGATACACACCTGGATCTGACGTCCATCTGCTGCTTTCCTGCTAAAAACAGCAGATCAGTACATAAAGTCACCAGGTACGCAAAACATCGAGAACTGACACTGCAAAAATGACTTCTGAGTGAGTTTTTAATTAGTGTCTTTGTCTCACTGCACTGTTTTTAATGTGTTCATACGACAAATCCGTCAGTGCAGTAAAACAAAATACACTTCAAAGTACAGCACGTATGTTTTATTTTTTTTAAATAAATACATTTTTTAAATTTTTTTATCATGATTCATCAGTGCATGTTCTTCTAATTTTTGTTTACATTTACATTGCATATAGTAAATTAACAAAATCAAATTAAGTCACATTAAATATAAGAAATTGCATAATAATTATTAAAACACGTTTAATATCCATTTTTTAAAACTATTTCATGTTAAAAGTTGCAATTGCCATTTACCACTAAATTTAGTTTTGGTTTTGACTAATTAAACATTATAATATAATATAATATAATATAATATAATATAATATAATATAATATAATATAATATAATATAATATAATATAATATAATATAATATAATATAATATAATATAATATAATATAATATAATATAATATAATATAATATAATATAATATAATATAATATAATATAATATAATATTAATATAATACAATACATAAAACATTTATGTATTATATTTATACATTATAGTTAAAATAAACTTTAATTTTTTTACATATTTAAATTAAGAGTCTTTTTGTACTTGTTTAAAAAATGTTTACAGTTAAAATCAAACTGTTAAATATAAAAATATATTTGATATGCATTTTTGAAAATTATTTCATATTAAAAATTACAACAGTCATCTTCAGTCACTAAATTTAATTTTAATATAATATGAATCTGAATGGCAAAAAGGACATTTTAATGTGTTTTAATTAGTCTTTTTCCATGTTTTTAATTTGTTTATTCTTCACAATAATTCTTCAAAGTTTATTTACAATCTTTCATTTCATAATGCTGTCGTTGTGAATGATTCATCAGTGCAATGTTTTTCTAAAGAAAATTCATTTTCATTTACAGTTAAAATTGCATCTTGTAAATTAAATCAATTTAATCATTAAAAATGCATGTTAAATATTAAAATATATTTAATATGCATTTTTAAATAATGGATATTAAAATTGCAATATTCATTTACCACAAATTTTATGGCAATTTAAACATTCTACTAATAATAAAACTAACAAAATATATTAATAATTTATATTAACATAATATGGAATAGAATGGAAACTACTGGAACTGCAAAAAATAATATTTTAATGAGTTTTTAATTAGTATTTTTGTCTCTGGCACATGTTTTAGCTCTTAATATCTCACACATTCTTGCTTCTAAAGTGCATTTATCTCATGGATTTATGGATTTTTAGATATTTTTACTGAAGAAATGCAGATATAGTGAAAATGAACGAAGAAAGCTAGTAAACGCTGTAATGTGCATCGGGGTCAGAGGTCGCGTTGTCGAGTGTGTTTTCAGGGTCAGAGTGTGTGTGCGGTCACATTAGCATGGCAAACGCAGCGGCGCTGATTGATTTTCTGTTGCGTGAGTCTTTAATTAAACATGCTGATAATGAAAACAAGCATTAAAATAACATTATTAACTCACACACACACAGTTTAACAGCGTTTGTTATTCCCATAAGGACAATTTCAGACGATTCAACCCACAATAACAGCAAACACACACTCAAATCTCATTCCTAATGCAAGGTAACTACAATTACAATTGACTAACACCCTTTAGCATACTTAGATATGGATAAAAACACGATTTATCAATATTATTTCACACACACAGCCACATAAGAAGCAATATCCCCGCTTTAAGCCGAGAGTATCTGTGAAACGCGGTCAATTACTGCACAAAATCACCTCGACTCGCATCTCAGTTCATATAAAGCAGCAGAAATCATGTTTACGGTGACCAGAGGCTTTAAAAGCACAAACTATTCTTCAAAGCCTCTTCTGTTTTTGAGCTGGAGCATCTCGAAATCCTCATTTTATGAGCAGGACTGCTGTTTTGGGTGGATAAACCTGCTTTTAATTTGCTTTAATAAGATTATTTATTTATCAAATATCATGTCCTTATTGTGAATGATTCATCAGTGCACGTGTTTCAAAAGAAAACAAATGTTTTTGTTTACACTTCAAATTAAACACTGTAAATAATACAATTATTAACAAACTGCATATTAAATATTAAAATAATTAGAATGATTAAAAGGAATTACAGTAATTATAAAATATTCATAAATAATACATAAAACATATTATTAATTATAATTATATTATTGTTAAACTCAAAAACTGTAAATTAAACAAATAACTCAAAACTAAAATTATTCAGTATTAAAATATATATTTAAAATAACTGCATATTAAAAACAGCAAGTCATTTACTACTACATCTAGTTTCGATTATGCCAAAATTAACATTATATTAATAATTATAATATAAGATAATAATTATAAAATAGAATCAATATATTAATAAATACATAATATAGTATTATTTATATTAATACTATTAATTATTACATATTAATAATTATTATTATAATAAAAAAATAAAACGATCATTATATAATTATAATAATAATTTATTGTGACTATTAAAACTGCAAAAATGGCACTGTAATGTGTTTGTGTAATTATTTTTTTTTTACTATATTAAACTTATTTATGATTCAAAATCTGCTAGTATATTTGTTTATTTTTAAACTTTATTTAATCATTTAAATTATTTATTTATAATGTCGTGATTGTGAATGATTCATTAGTGCATGTTTTTCTAAAGAAAATAAATTTTTGCTTACAACTAAAATTACATCTTGTAAATTAAATATGAATTGCATATTAAACATTAAACTATATTTAATATTTCAATATCTCATTCGTAAGTCACTTTGGATAAAAGCGCCTGCTAAATGACTAAATTTACAAACCCGATTCCAAAAAAGTTGGGACACTGTACAAATTGTGAATAAAAACAGAATGCAATGATGTGGAAGTTTCAAATTTCAATATTTTATTCAGAATACAACATGGATGACATATCAAATGTTTAAACTGAGAAAATGTATCATTTTAAGGGAAAAATAAGTTGATTTTAAATTTCATGGCATCAACACATCTCAAAAAAGTTGGGACAAGGCCATGTTTTCCACTGTGTGGCATCCCCTCTTCTTTTTATAACAGTCTGCAAACGTCTGGGGACTGAGGAGACAAGTTGCTCAAGTTTAGGAATAGGAATGTTGTCCCATTCTTGTCTAATACAGCCGTCTAGTTGCTCAACTGTCTTAGGTCTTCTTTGTCGCATCTTCCTCTTTATGATGCGTTTTCTATGGGTGAAAGATCTGGACTGCAGGCTGGCCATTTCAGTACCCGGATCCTTCTACGCAGCCATGATGTTGTAATTGATGCAGTATGTGGTCTGGCATTGTCATGTTGGAAAATGCAAGGTCTTCCCTGAAAGAGACGACGTCTGGAGGGGAGCATAAGTTGTTCTAGAACTTGGATATACCTTTCAGCATTGATGGTGCCTTTCCAGATGTGTAAGCTGCCCATGCCACACGCACTCATGCAACTCCATACCATCAGAGATGCAGGCTTCTGAACTGAGCGCTGATAACAACTTGGGTTGTCCTTGTCCTCTTTAGTCCGGATGACATGGCGTCCCAGTTTTCCAAAAAGAACTTCAAATTTTGATTCGTCTGACAACAGAACAGTTTTCCACTTTGCCAAAGTCCATTTTAAATGAGCCTTGGCCCAGAGAAAACGCCTGCGCTTCTGGATCATGTTTAGATATGGCTTCTTTTTTGACCTATAGAGTTTTAGCTGGCAACGGCGAATGGCACGGTGGATTGTGTTCACCGACAATGTTTTCTGGAAGTATTCCTGAGCCCATGTTGTGAGTTCCATTACAGTAGCATTCCTGTATGTGATGCAGTGCCGTCTAAGGACCGAAGATCACGGGCATCCAGTATGGTTTTCCGGCCTTGACCCTTACACACAGAGATTGTTCCAGATTATCTGAATCTTTGGATGATATTATGCACTGTAGATGATGATAACTTCAAACTCTTTGCAATTTTTCTCTGAGAAACTCCTTTCTGATATTGCTCCACTATTTTTCGCCTCAGCATTGGGGGAATTGGTGATCCTCTTCCCATCTTGACTTCTGAGAGACACTGCCACTCTGAGAGGATCTTTTTATACCCAATCATGTTGCCAATTGACCTAATAAGTTGCAAATTGGTCCTCCAGCTGTTCCTTATATGTACATTTAACTTTTCCGGCCTCTTATTGCTACCTGTCCCAACTTTTTTGGAATGTGTAGCTCTCATGAAATCCAAAATGAGCCAATATTTGGCATGACATTTCAAAATGTCTCACTTTCAACATTTGATATGTTATCTATATTCTATTGTGAATAAAATATAAGTTTATGAGATTTGTAAATTATTGCATTCCTTTTTTATTCACAATTTGTACAGTGTCCCAACTTTTTTGGAATCGGGTTTGTAAATGAAAATTTAATATAATTTTTTTTTTTTATATAATTGCACACTAAAAATTGAAATAGCCATTTACCACTAAGGGCCAGTTTTACTAAACAGGGCAAATTATCTCGAGAGCGCAATTCCAAAACAGCGCCGGTAAGCGTGTGATTTTTTGACAACGTGCAAATTAAAGAAAACTGATGCAACATCTCATTTAAATATCGACCAACGCAATATACCAAGCGCAACACAAATGAGCGTATTCGCAAATAAGCAGAGCCGATGCTCATCAGGTGCCGGTGATATACTTATGATGCAGACACAACATAGTTTAAGACATGCTTTTTTGGGACGAAATACCAGTAATTTGACGAGCGCAAACGTTAATAAATAGCATTGAGTGATTCATTTGAATACTCTCCTCCCTTACATTTTGCATCTGAAAGGGAAACTCCTACAAATGCATATTCAATAAGGTATAACATATATAAAAATAACTGTTCATGCCTAGTTCTTCACTAAATCCTGACAGTACTATTTTAACGCCGAAAGACGCATTAGTAAAGCTGTTAGTAAATCATTTGACTGTGACAAATGCAACCTATTTTATTAATCACTGATTACTAGACTGTGGAGTGGACAGAGCATCAGTCTCAAGTCTGATTGGTTGTTTTTGATGGATCACATGATCATCTCACCAGAACAAAACAATGCGGTTGTGCCCCTGTCTCCACAAGTTTCTGGCGCTCCGGCCCCAGTCCGGATAATGAGTGTCCTGCAGCATCATGTCTGATACCTGGGAAACAAACAAACAAACAAACAAACAAACAAACAAACAAACACACACTCCTTATTGACTTTCACAGTGACTGAGCTCAGAGTCGTAAAACAGTCAAATCTGAATAAAGAAAAGCGATTCAATATCCACAATCATTTCAATGTAATAAAGTTCAGTATATCTTTTTTTTACTTTAATAATATTATTTATTTCTTAACAGGGTTACTAAAAAAGTAAATTAAAAATATTAATTGAAATTAACATAACTTAAATAAAATACATGATACATGGCTTTATGTACGAAAATAACTAAAGCTAAATAAAATAAAACTAATAAACAAAAAACTATCTATCTATCTATCTATCTATCTATCTATCTATCTATCTATCTATCTATCTATCTATCTATCTATCTATCTATCTATCTATCTATCTATCTATCTATCTATCACAAAAAAGTGCTAGTAAATAAGACAAAAACTAATTAAAAATAATAAAAAAAAATAGTGAAAATGGAAAATATAAAATTAAATCTATTTAAAAATATTAAAAAATCAAAAATTCTAAGTTTCTCAGTGACACTGGACTGTCATAAATATTCAAAATATTTCATTTTATGTATGTACTGTATGTTCAGTATATCTGTTTTTATTTTCTTCATTATTTGTTAGTAACATTGCGAATGATTCATAAGTGTACGTTATTCTAAAATCGTTTTGTGTTTACAGTTAAAATACACAATGTAAATGAAATCAAATCAGTGTTAGTTTCACTGAGATAATATTTAGTATTCATATTTTGAACTGGTTTTTATTTTGATATTTTATTATGCATTTTATTTTTGCTTTTGGAACGTGTGTGTGTGTGTGTGTTTTAATTATAGTTTTATTGCAGTTTTAGTTCAAGTAAAATAATAATCAGTTTTTTTAAATTTCACGTTCATGTCAAATGAATAACAATTTCATGTAAAATATTAAAATATATTTAATATATTAAAAACTGCAATAGCAATTTACCACTAAATTGAGGTTAGCTCATGGCAAATTAAACATTTTATTAATAATAAAATAAAGCATATTAAGTTCTTTTACATTAATATAAATGCATAAAGAAATAAATTCATAAAGATTATAACATTTAAAATATGTATGACAAGGTACACACTTAAAAATAAAGGTGCTTGAAAGGTGCATCACAGCGATGCCACAGAAGAACCGTCTCTTTCTTACCTTTTTATAATCTGAAGAAGCTTTAGTGACACAGAAAGGTTCTTCAGATGTTAAAGCTTCTATGGCATCGTGAAGCGCCTTTATTTTTAAGGGTGTATATTTATTTACATGATGATTCAAACCTCTAATCTGTGCAGGTCTGTGTTTGTCAAGTGCACTGTGCCCTATGGAGTGTGCAGACTGCGCAGGGACCCGTCTAAGGTCACCCTGATGATGATCTGATCCTTCACAGGAGAAAGACTGAAAGCCGTGAGGAGGGAAGGAGAAAGTGAAATAAATCTGTGCAGATGAAGGACTGAATTAATGGCATGCAGAAGCCGTCTCGATTCAGCACTTTTCAGACGCTCCTTCGCCCTTCCTCTCGCTCTTCATCCCTCGCTTTTCTCCTCCTCTCCTCTCTTTTGTTCATCCCTGCAGTCTGAACACAGGAATACTAATGTACCGAACACACACACACACACACACACACACACACTGATCTGAAGTACACCTGCGCTGGCGTGTCAGCGAGAAACACGCTTTGATGTCGGATGTTTGTTTGCTGCGTGTCCTTCAGTGAACTTGGGAAAACCTCTTTTCAGAGTCGATGAGTGCTTTATCCACACGACTGTCAACGTCTATAACGCTGTTTAGAAACAGACAGTATATGTTGAAGTAAACATCAGTTTGAGTGGCATCTGTCAGTTCGGCTGCCACTCTTGTGACGAGATCTTTAAATAATCCCACTTTTAATGATGCATCAAAAGAAGTTATTTAAATACATATAAAATTAATATTTATGATATATTTTTATATATGAATATTTATAAAAAGTACATCGATATGTTTAGATATATTTATCAAATTTATATGACAACTAAGAAAAACTTTTTTTTTTAATTATACCGCTTAATTATAAATGTATTATAATGAAAATATAAATACATTAAAATGATATATATACATACACACACACACACACACACACACACACACACACACACACACACACAGACAGAAACACATTTGTACACTGTATAAAATAGGCTAATAATTATTATTATATTATAATAGGTGAACAAAAAACTTGTGATATTGATATTTTAGAAAATAAGACTGGATTTTACTACAATTAAAAAACATGGTAAAGTCATTGTAATGCAAATATTTTTATTTAAGTGTTAAGTGTTTAAGTTATATAAAAGTGTTTTATTTTGACTTTTTATTTTAAATATTCTACGTTAAGAATGACTTTTGCGATATTTTAGATTTTTATTTTATTTTACCTACAAAAACCCCCAAAAACAGGGTAAAGTCAATGTAATGCAAATATTTATTTTATTTTAACTTTTTTTTTAGTAAATTATTTAAAAAAATATATTTATAATTATTATTTTTTTTTTTTAATGATTTAATCAATTATTAGCTTTTCACAAACTCAGGAAACCCTGGTCTAATTACAAAAGAGAATATCATATATATATATATATATATATATATATATATATATATATATATATATATATGGGCATCATTCAAAATTCATTATAAATAAATCTTTTTCAAAATATGATCATTTTAAATTATGTGTATGTATACAAAACTATTATATGTAAAATGATTTGTATATTTTAAAATAAAGCACAAACAGGCAGAAGCTGCTGCATCGTGACGCAATGCGACATTAGTCGCTTCCAGTGTGACTGAACATCATTTTAATCATATTTTTCAAATATTATTAATTTCAGTAGGTGTAACACAGTTGCACCTGTAAGGGATATAGTATTATTATGTCTGCTTTGTTGGTTCAGGCGATCTCTAATGTCACGTTCTCTCTGCGAGTGGCCGCCGCCTCTGGGAACCAGAGTCAATTACCAACAAATAATTACAGAAACATTTGAGTGGCTCGTCAGACACGGGGAAGGTTCGTCAAATTCTCAAAAGATTTCCCATTAAACAATTTCATGCTGCTTTAAAGTTGCCAAAGTCAACATAAATCAAAATCCACCACATTTACTTTAATACACGCTCTTGGTGTTATTTGGGAAACATTCATCATTGAACGTGATTCTAGATGAGCGATTCCCTTTTTATCAGCTTTAAAATGCATAAAATAACTAATTATACCAGGTAAACATAAAATACCAGTTTATTTAGTTATTTACTTTTTAATTTATGAAATAATGACAATATTTCATCTCTTAAAATAAGTGTTTTATTTTGACTTTTTTTTTATATATTTAATTTGATGAATTTTTTATGTAATGAATGAGCTTTTCACAAACTCAGGAAACCCTGCTTTGAAGTCTTCGTAAATCTTTCATCAATCCACTTTTTGCTCTACAATCCAATCCTGACGAATAAAATGAACGATGAAAGTAAAACAATGTCGTGCCATGCTGACTTTAAACTTTGGTTTAAACAGACTTTGGTTCTGGTTTGAGTCTCACCATCCACGCTGTCACAAAATCACCCATCCACGTTCCTACAGCAACCATCTTCATGAAGCTCTCGTTCCTGATGCCCATGTACTCCGTCACCATGTAAGGCCTGTAGAGACACAGATCAGCTGATCAGCTCCAGCAAGCCAAAGAGAGGAGTACCACTGAAATACCATGCTTTTCTTCACATTTTTGAACATTTCCCATGTTAAAACTGTGTTTTTGGACATGCACCTTTAAATGATCATGTTTTTTTGGACATATCACATTGTAGCACCATGTTTGTCTGATAATTGCCCATTGTAATACCATGTTTTATACATTTTCAATGTTTTCTGGAGCATTAAAATAGCATGTTTTTTTTTGAACATGTACCATATTATTACCATGTTTGAAGACATATCCCATGGTAATTATAAGTTTTTTGAACATTTACCATGGTAATACCATGATTTCTGAATATTTTGCATGTTTATACAATGCTTTTGGGCATGTACCATTGAAAAAAAACAAACATGTTTTTGGACATGTAAAATTGTATTACCATGTTTTTTTCTAAATATACCCTGTAAGATATCACATTGTTTAAATGTGCCACAGTATTAAAATGTTTGGGGACAGGTCCTACAGTATTTTATTTATTTTTTTACATTTACCATGGTAATATTTCTCATGTTAATAGCATGTTTTTAGACATGTACCATTGAATAATCATGTTTTTGAACATGTATCATTGTATTGCCATGTTTTGGGAACATGTCCTGTTTTAATATCAAGTTTGTTTTGAACAATTACCACGGTAATGCTATATTTTTAAATATTTTTTATTTTAATACCATGTTTTTGTACTTGTACTATTGATTTACCATGTTTTTTTAACATTTACTATGGCAATACCACATTTTTGAACATTTACAATGTGTTTTGGGCATGCATCTTTACAATACCATGTTTCAACATGTTCCATTCCAAACTAATGTTTTTTGAACATTTACCACGGTAATATCAAGTTTTTTGATCATTTCTTATGTTTTTGGACATGCACCAGTACTACCTCGCTTTTATGAACATTTCCCATGTTAATGCCATGTTTTGGGGCATGCACCATTGAATTACCATGTTTGCTAGACATGTCCCGTTGTAATACCATGTTTTTGAACAGTTACCACGATAAAACCATGTTTTTTGCCCATTTCCCATGCTAAGAGACACTGATCTGGTCAGTCTGATGTTTTGTGTCACAGCTGATCATGAGGTGTAACTTCTTCAGCTGCATCTTCTCCAGAAGCTTTTATCTGACCTGACATCTGCTGGATGGAGTGTTTCAATCAAGACACGCTAACATCATCAGCAACACTTCAGAGGCCTTTATAAAACATTCAGGGAATGACTGGCTTCCAGAAAATGATCCAACGCAAATAAAAACACAGCCAAGTGTTCACACGTTGTGACAGCGAGCGAATGTAATCTCCTTTACGCAGCTTTTATGCCGTCAGAAGTGTTTACAGGCCTTGAACAGGTACAAACTCGTTAATCTGCTTATGCACGTCGCTTTGTGGATTACAGACGGTGAGAAACGCAGAACAGGGCCAATTTTATTACGCACAAATGTCAGAACGAGCGGATTGCCGCCACCCGGGTTCTTGGGTCTTGGTGTTAGGGATAATAACACCATTATCCTGTAAATGAGCTTTCATCCTCATTAGCACGTCCAATCGACGCAAATCTGTAAACCAAACGAACGCTTGACCCACATGACGCGCGTGAGATTGAATCTGTATTCCATTCGTTACGGCCTGTCGTTAGAGCGCATGTCCAGAGCGCGACTTATCACCTTCCCCCCGCGCTGATAAAGCCGCTTTGATTAGAAGGAAGATTTATTGGCGCATTAAGTCGGTTTCAAACACCCCGCGGTTGTGGAAGGCGGCCAGCCGCTGGGAGTCGTTCACCAAGGGCACCGAGCTAATCGATAATACAGGGCCCATCCGATGCAGTCCAGCGCCTCAGACGCTCACGGCTGTGTTAGTATGTAACGCAGCGGCCGGTGTAGGCTGGTGCTGTCTTACAGTATTACACACAGAGCCAAAGTGAGCTCTCTCTCTCTCTCTCTCTCTCTCTCACACACACACACACACACACACACACACACACACACACACACACACTCTCTCTCACACTCGTTCTCTGATTAGTGTCTCAGGTCTTCATTTATTCATCATGGCTGTAATTTTAATGCAGTACTGCTGGGTGACCTAACAAAGAGAAACTAAGTCACATCAGCAGCACAAATGATACACACATCATACCATGCTTTTTGGAAATGCATCAGTACTAACTTGCTTTTATGAACATTTGCCATGTTAATGCCATGTTTTTGAGCATGTACCGTTAAATTACCATGTTTGTTGGATATGACCCGTTGTCATTTTTAACATCTATCATGGTATTACAATGTTTTTGGACATGTTCCATGATCACGTCTCTTCCCCCTTTTCCCATGGTTTCTCATGCTTATACCATGTTTTTGCATTTTTTTTTTTTTTTTACATTTACTGTAGTGTTTTGGACATACACCGCAGTATTACAAAGTCTTTTGAATCATGCAAATACTAGCATGTTTTTTTTTTTTAATTTGATGGATTTTTTTTTTACATTTACCATGATAAACCACAGTTTTGAACATTTACTGTGGTATTATCATGTTTTTGAACATGTCCCATGGTAAGGTTTTTTTTTTTTTTTTAAGATTTCACGTCAATACCATGTTTTTGGACATATACAACTGAACTACTATGTTTTTTGAATATTTACCATGGTCATACCAAGTTTTCTTAATTAATGCAATTTTTATATATATATATATATATATATATATATATATATATATATATATATATATATATATATATACCACAATAATTCCATAGTTTTAAACATTTACTCTGGTATCACCATGTTTTTGAAGTTGTCCCATGGTAACATGTTTTTTGAAGATTTCCCATGTTTTTGCACATATACCATTGAAATACCATGTTTTTCAACCATTTACCATGTTTTTGAACATCTTCCATGCTGATGTCATGTTTTTGGACATGCACAATAGTATTACAATGTTTTTGTGGACATATATGATTTAAATTCCATGTTTTTTTTGAAGATTTGCCATGGAAATACAATGTTTTTAAACGTTTCCCTTAACTAATGCCATGTTTTTGGACATGCACAATAGTATTACAATGTTTTCAGACACATACAATCGTAATACCTTGTTATTCAAATATTTACCATGGTAATACCATGTTTCACAAACATTTACCATAGTAATACCATGTTTTACAAACATTTACCATGGTAATGCATGTTTTTAAACATTACAATTTATTTCTTTACTTATTTATTTATTATTGTGTTTGGACATGTACCATTGAAATGCCCCCCCCCCCCCCCCATGATAATACCATGTTTTTTGAACATAAAATGTATTTTTTCACAGATCAGTGTAAGCAGATTGATTATTAATTCTAACCACAAATATCTAAATAAGGAATAGTTCAACAGCTTGCTCGTACACATGTGGTTTAACTGAATGATTCCCCAGAGTCTCTTCTGTTAATTATAGTTCTACAGCAGCCCAGTTTATGAAAAATGAAACGCGCTGCTAAAAAAATGAGGTCACATATGCTGCACGAGTTGATTTGAATCAACAAAACCAGCCGTCACTGACGGAAACGAGTGGCCCTGATGAGGAGGAACATCAGGTGCGCAGACCCTCGTTCCTGGAAGTCAGAGAAGCCCGTGACAGGATTACTGATGTGTCTGGATGTGTCGGTATTCCCGGGATGAGTGTGTCAGTCGTGAGAATTAATATGAATGATGCTCCTGAGCGACTGCTAATGAGTCCAGTCTCACAGAGAACAAAAGTCCAGTCATGATTTGACAAATTCAAACTCCAGTGGATACGCCTTTGGTGTGTTTTCAGGGCCGCAGACGGAATCGGTGTGATTCTGTGCTGGCTCTCAGAGATGTTTGTGACATTCTCACCGGCTCCTGAGGCACAACTGAATTTTAATTAGACACGTCTCAGGAACCACAAATCTGAAATCCACCCTAAAACGCTTCCTTGAGCCTCACTGGCACCTTACAGGACAGAATTACGATCAGGCCGAGTGATGGCCATCACATTCTCTACAAGCACCCATCTAGAACTCTTATAGTCAGGTTGAAATGTAAATCCACCCTGTCTACTTTCTAAACGCGTTATTGAGCGCATTGTAAATTATTCACCAATGCATATGTCTCATTTTTTAAATCAGATTCATTGTTATTTTAGAATCTATAATATAATAATATTACAGTTTTTGTTGATATGTGTTTTTGTTATATTTTATTTTTTTATATAGTATTTATTATTTTTTATTTATTATTTACTTTAGTTTATATACTTTTATTAATTTTAGTACATCAACATATATTAAATGAAAATGAGAAATGTAATTTTTATTAGTTTTTGTATGTCTTGTATATTTTGTATATGTCTAGTTATACGTCTATATAGTATTTATTTATTTTATTGATTAGTTTTAGATTATTTAGTTTATTGAGTTACTTTAGCATATCAAGATTAGGGCTGTCTGCTCATAAATTTATCTAATTAATTTCACACTGTGCCGATTAATTAATCTAATTAATTGCAAAATAAATCACACATCAATTTTGGCTGAGAAATTACCCACAAAGGATGTTTGTCATTATTATTAGAAGAGAAAAGCATTGAAGAGACATCACAAAAAGTAGCTTTAGAAATAAATATTTTGATTAAACATAGCATAAATAATGATAATAAAAAGATATTAAGTGAAATGATACTATCTATATCTATATCTATATCATTTTCTGGGAAAATTATTTCACTAAATCTTCTAGAATGCTTAAAATAAATGAAAATGTACTATATTTCTGTTACCATGTCTGAACAGATTAATCCCTCTTTATTTTTCAACCACCATGTAAATTCCCCATAAATAAGAATTTCAGCCCCACCCTACATGTATTATGATTATTGAATATTCTGTCTTACTCTGAAATGCATCACATTGCGACAGTCAAACAGCTTGCCAAGTTTCTGTAATGTGCATTTCCTGATTAAAACACAAACCCTAACAAGTACATCTGAAATGAACAAATGCAAATCAATAAACGTGTAAATGTTAGCACTGTTATTTGCTCTCATTTAGGCCAGTTTCCGTTTGCAGTTTTGAAACGGAACTGCAGCAATGGAGAGAGCCAGAAACAGAATAAAGCAAGCTGATTATTAAGAGGAATTAGTAAATGTTCCTCACACACAAATGCGAATGTAAATTATGCAGATTCTGCGGATCTCCTGAGGGAAACGCATCCTGGACTAAAGGCAAGATTTGCCAAAGTTTTATAAGCAACAGCGAGTGTTAGATTAGACAGCTACTAGTGCAGAAACCGCTTGATTTATGGCACCAGCAACTTGTAAAGCAGCACTTAACATGATCATCATGTTGAGCGGTTAGTCTGGCTGCTGGTAACGCATGCACACACACACACACATACACTTACACACTTACACACACACTTACACACTTACACACTTACACACACACACACACACACACACACACACACACACACACACACACACACACACACACACACAGGCGCACACACACACACACACACAGGCGCACACACACACACACACACACACACACACACACACACACACACACACACACACACACACTTAAACGACGTGTCACTTCCTGATGTACGATTCGGCCTATATGTGCATCTGTTAATCCCAGGGGAGTTTCGCAGTTGTCATGGTAACAACGGAAGCGGCTCGTCTCCAGCTGGGTTGACCTGTGAGAGATCACTAGCCCCGCCCACTTTAGCACAGGCCCCACCCCCTGGCCTACATAGTCAAACTGCTTTTCTTCCCCGAATTGATTCTCTGGTTCACGGGTTCAAATTCATAAAAAACTTGACCCAGTTTACAGGGTTTTGTTCACCCTAAAATACATTCTGTCATCATTTACTCACCCATTGAGTTTTTTTGAACATACACCATGGCATTATCATGTTTTTGGACATTTACTATAGTATTATGAAGTTTTTTGGACATGCACCATTGAAATACCATGTTTTGTAAACATGTCATTAACATGTTTTTGGGACATGTCCCATAATGCTATCATGTTTTTTGAACGTTTCTAATTTCAATATCATGTTTTTGGACATTCACCATATTTGTGATGTTTTGATGTACATGTACCATTGAATTAGAATGTTTTTTGAACATTTCCCATGTGCATACCATGTTAGACCTGTATCATTGAAATATCATGTTTTTTTAAACATGTGCCATGGTATTAGCATGCTTTTGGACATGTCCCATGCAAATATACATACTGAACATTTCCAATGTCAATACCATGTTATTGGACATGCACCATTATATATATATATATATATATATATATATATATATATTTTTTTTTTTTTTTTTACATACACCACTTAATTACCATGTTTTTTTTTAACCTTGGAAACACCATATTTTCAGAAATGTATCAAAGCATTACACTGTTTTTTTTGGACACATACCATTGAAATACCATGTTTTTGAACATTTACCATGGTTATACTTTGTTTTTGTATATGTACCAAAGTATCGAGCTGTTTTTGGACATGTCCCATGGTATTACCATGTTTCTGAACATGTACTATGGTAATATCGTTAGTTTTGAACATTTACCATGGTAATACCATGTTGCTGGACCTGCACCATAGTATTAAGCTGTTTTTAGAACATTTAACATTGTAACAGCAGGTTTTTTTAACATGTACTGGCGATACCATGTTTTTGCATATGCACCATATATATATATGTTTTACCATTGGAAAAAACATATATATATATATATATATATATATATATATATATATATATTATATGTACCATAGTATTACCATGTTTTTTTAGACATGTACCATGGCATATGGATATGTAATTCATTCAGTACAATGTTACATATTAATTAAGCTTTGTTTAATCTGTTTAATAAAATCTGTCATAATTTTTGTTATGGAGCAAAAAGACCAGTGAAGTTCCAGAAAAGACAAAACCTGTGAACTAGTCCTTTAGATCAAATCACACATATTTATCAATATTAAATAATGTGTCATGTGTCATTCTGACATATTAATATAACTCAAATCTACATAGTCTAATAATTGTATATGAAAAGCCGTTTCCTAGACAATGGTTTTTGATTTATCGTAACAATTATCTGGGAGCGCGACTGATTTATTAGGTTTGGTCTGAAACACAGGATATTGATTAAAATGAAATTTAATGTTCTTCTGCTGGTGAAATAAAACAGATGAGCTCCATCCTGTCCTCTAACCTGCTCTTCATTTTGTGAAGGTCAAAGGTCGCGGTCATTGGATCTGGGAGCCCATGACCTTCAAATATCTGCCTCAAAATGAGATATTCTGTGCGCTGTGGGCCTACTGGGCAGATATTGATTATGTGGTGAGGTGTCAGCGCCGCCGGCTCACAAACATCACCTTCAGGACCTCAACATTTATCTAGGGAGCCAGACAGGATGTGTGTGTGCACCGTTTTCAATTACACGCGACCGCAGCTCCGTTACAGGCCAGTTAGTCCGTCTACAAGTGGTGGTTTGAAACAGAAACACATAAATATAGACAGATAAAATAGAGATTTACTTTTATACTGTCACAGATCAGCCAGGCTCATTCACCTCCCAATCACAACGCACTCCATCACCTGAGTATTAATTGCACTCACCTACACATCATCAGCACCCTCATCAGCCAGCATACAGAAGCACACACCTCACACCAGTTCAGGGTCTGATCTCGTTCATACGAAATGGACTCACTCTATGCAATTCAAGCTCTATCTAGAAATACCTACCTTGTATACTTACCCTTTGTGTCTCCTCCAGTGTGTGTCTTTGCTCCTCACTCCAACGTTTGTTCCAGGTGTCATTGTGGATCCTGTCTCTGCTCATTATCAGAGGTGTGTGCTATCTCCAAGATCTCCTGCGATACAAGAAACAAGGTTATACTCCCCATCTATCCAAGAACTGTTCCCTTGCCCTTGATACTCACCTGCCATAACCATCTGCCTCAGTTACTGTGAATAAAGTTACCTGTGTACTTTCTAATTCTCTGTCTCTTTCCGTAACAGAAGATAGGACCCTTTTTACAGAAGATGAGGCTGGAGTTAGCCTCTATTAATGTGTGCCGAAGGAAGGAGGACAAACTTTCTGGAGGTTGTACTGTGTTTATTTTCCAGAATGGTAGGTGTGTGGAGGATTATGTGGAGGAGTTTATGGACACCTGTCATCAAGCCATCTGCAGTGACCTGACATTAATGGAGGGATTCAGAGTTGGGCTGGATGAGGAAATCCAGATGGTGATGCCACCAGGAGATCCCAGCTGGTCTTTGGCGCAATACCTAACTTTTGCCTTATGGATTGCAGGATCATCCTACCTAGTTGGCAAAATGGAGGACGCACCAGCTCCAGAATCCAGTTCAAGCCCGCAGTCTGCGGGGAAATCCAGGCTGCCGTCTGTGGCGAAGGCAAGGCTGTCGTTCTCGGGGAAATCCAGGCCGCCGTCTGCAGCGAATTCAAAGCTGCCGTCCATGGGGAAGTCCAGCCCGCCGTCCGGAAGAAAATCCAGGCCACCGTGCGCAGCCAACGCAAGCCCGCCGCCGTTCGCGGCTCACTCAAGCCTGCCAGTCGCAGGGAAATCCAGGCTGCTGTCCGCAGCCAACGCAAGCCCTCCGCCAGCCTCTCTGCTGTCAAGCCCACGTGCCCCTGGGATTACTGGTGGCCTATGAGGGTATGTGTTGGAGCCCATCTCCAGAGCCCGCTCTTCGACGGCGCCCTCAAGTGCCCGCTCCTCCAGAGCACCCTCCAGAGCCCGCTCCTCGCAAGCGCCCTCCAGAGCCCGCCTCTCCAGGGCCTCCTACGTCTCCGCTGGTCCTGTCCAGCCATCCATCATCTCCGCTGGTCCTGTCCAGCTCCGTTCCTCCAGAGCGCCCTCAAGTGCCCGCTCCTCCAGAGTGCCCACCAGAGCCCACTCCTCCTGAGCGCCCTTCAGACTCCTTCCAGGGTATTAAGGTCCCTAATTTCATCAAGAAGAAGATAGTGGCCATGCTTGGGACTTTGAACAAGACCAAGATGGCTCATCGGTCATGGCCTCCTGAAAGGCCGATATCCTCATGGCCCCTCGAGTCTCCTGGCCCACCATGGTCGCCGGAGTCCCCTGACCCGCCATGGCTCCCTGGACTCTCTGACCCGCCCTGGAGGCCTCCCCAGTGTCCCTGTCCTGCACCAGCCTCCAGGGCGCCCACCCCTGCCATACTCACCTGCCACAACCATCTGCCTCAGTTGCTGTGAATAAAGTTACCTGTGTACTTTCTAATCCTCTGTCTGAGTCTCCTTCCTTTGTGCTACAAAGTTGATAATAAATTAAAATAATATGATAAATACCAATTTTGAAAATAAAACAACATAACAGGCTGCATTTTTACAGGTACATGCTCAAATAAATACATAAAAAAAAGAAATTTATATAAATTTTATTTATACACATATTATATGTATATACTGTAGATTTGATATATATATATTAGGGATGCACTGATAGGATTTTTTTGGCTGATACGATACCGATTTTAACAAACAACTACTGGCCGATACCGATATTGGTCAGTTTTTTGATATTTTTCATATTCTGTGTGGTGGTCAGTTCACAACAGTGATAGAAATGAATTTTAATTTAACATCTTAAAGGGATAGTTCACCCAGAAATGAAAATTCTGTCATTTACTCACCCTCAAGTAGTTCCAAACCTGTATGAATGTCTTTGTTCTGCCGAACACAAAGGAAGATATTCCTACTATGGAAGTCAATGGTGCCCCAAAACAGCCTGGTTACAAACTTTCTTCAAAATATCTTCCTTTGTGTTCGGCAGAACAAAGAAATTCATACAGGTTTGGAACTACTTGAGGGTGAGTAAATGACAGAATTTTCATTTTTGGGTGAACTATCCCTTTAACTTTAAATACATTTTTACCTTTTATGTGCATTTATACCATTACAAAGCCTTTTTTTTTCTTTCTAAAAGTGTGCATCACCTTTTGAGTCAAATTCTTACATTTATTCAGTCAATTAGTATAATAAGACATTTGGGCTGTTACCAACAAATGAAATCAGTATCAACAAAATTCATCTTTGCAATGCAGAGGAAACACAGAAGCTGCACCTGAGGTGGAATAGATATATTTACCCACTGTTTAAAGCAGCTCTTAGGGACATGGAATGCTTTAACCTGCAGTTACAAATGAATAAATAATGTTTTGATACATAAAATGCTGAATACTGATATTTGAAATTATTTAAAAATTAAAAAGAATACTTTAAATGTGAAATTAAAACCACCAGTAGATAGCATCAAGTCACTGTTAATGTGTGAGTAATTGCGACTGAACCAAATCACTTAAACAGTTGATTCATTCAGGAACGAAACGAAACACTCAGAGACACAAAAGAGTGCTGTGGCTGTTCTGCCCCCTTATCTTGAATTTTCTGATCATTCTTCATGCATTTTAATACCGAATAATGCAGTGAAAGAACGCACTCGCACGTGCACTTTTCTAACCTACTGGACTTCTTTGTGTAATGTATGCGTGCACTCTGTGTCTTTTGTTTGATTTTTGCAATATACTTGATAATGTCAAATCGCACATCGTATTATTATCACTGATATAGCCTATGTTGTGCAGGTTGATGTTATGTATTAATCTGTTAATGAAACAAAATATATTTTGTGTGTAGGCCTATTCCTTTTTTATGTAGCCTGTTTTATTCTGTTTTGTCCGTTCACAGATACATACTAACCGATAATGGTGAATCGCCATTGCAGCATACCTATGATGAATTTACAGCCGAGCGCAGTCATTTCACATATATTTTGTACAGATTTTATTTTGTTTCGGCAAGTATTTAATTATCCTGCCCAGAGAAAACAGTTGGATTTTGCAACAGACATGCAACTCATTGTCTCCATGCAGTTCATTAGTAAACCACTGCTATCGGCCCTTTTCATGCTATTTCCGATATGCCGATGGCTCTAGTCTAAATTATTCAAAAATCCGATACATCGGTGCATCCCCATTATTTATATTACATATATATATATATATATATATACATACACACATACATACATACACACACACATATATATGCATTAATAATATATAACAAAAAATAATAGATAAATATAATTTTATTTATGAATATATATTACATATATATATAAAGCATCAGACATATATGCTTAAGTAATATATGATGAAAATTGGATACATATGCATTTATGCATAAATATCTTATGCTTTATATATAAAGCACAATAGATGCATGAATAAATCATCTATAGTAAAAATAAAATAATGAAGCAAAATTCAAGTAACAAATGGCCACATCTGCTCTTACATTAATGAAGTGTTTACAGTAAAACTGGGTTGACTGTTGCTGCAATGCATTGTGGGACTGTCTGCAGTGCTGCTTTGGAAATGAGAGCGAATGTGTGTCTGAGCATGTGAAGCTGTGTCGATCAGACGGGTGCCGCGCTGGCTCCTAATTGGCCGTGAGTAATGCGATCTGCATGCGCACTGCAGTCTTAATTAAATAACGCTGCTTAATTAGCGCATGATGTATGCCTGGAACGGACGCCTCGAGCACTGACGAGCACGGACTCCGCCCCCTCTCACAGCCCCGCCCACATCACAGCCCCACCCACACAACACACACTGAGCTGAGGATGAAGACCATCATCAGTGTGTTGGGCTAGATGCAGTAATGATGTGATTAATGATGCCGTAATGATTTGATATAGGCAAACATGATGTCATTTTATAAAAATGCTGTTTCATTCGCTATGAAATCTGTCAGACTACCATCGTTTTTATAACCTGCAGAGAGAGAATGTGAGTGTTTATGATGTTCATTTCAATCACAAGCGCATTGAGCGGCCGCCAGAGAGCTGTTCAGTCAGTGTGTGTGTGTGTGTGTGTGTGTGTGTGTGTGTGTGTGTGAGAAGGGGGAGGAAGCAGAACTGGTTGTTAGGAGTGTGTGATGTGGGGGTTTGAGCTGGTGTTATTTTGTGTGTGTGTGTGTGTGTGTGTGTGTGTGTGTGGCAGAGAATAAAAGAATATCAATGAGAAAGATGAGAGGCAACAGATGCTGAGAGAGATTTTCTTTGTTTATGCTTATATTTATACACACACACACACACACACACACACACACACAAAAGCATGAAATATAGATGCATTAATAAATTATCTACAATAAAAATAAAGTATATGTAAGTATATAAAGTATATGTATTTATACTGCTTAAATTATAAGTAGTTTTTTGCATAAATATTTAAATAAAGTTACATATATAATTTTCATAAGCGTACACACACATGCATACACAAGATACAGATACATAAATGAATAAATATATATATAATAAAAATGAATTTGTTTCACCAGTATTGACAAAAACTGTATATTCTTTACAGTTTATGTGATATTTCACCCCAAATGAAAGAGAAAATAAATTATATTTAACACAAGAACAATCAAACCTATTTCAGGACCATTAAGACAAATCTCATTACCATAATGCGAAAGATGAAAAAGTAATAAACTTTACATTTAATTTGTACTTTATTAAAATAATTAAGGCGAAGAACAATTATATGCATGTGGTAGCATTTGTTGTACTGAACTAAATTTCTGCTGATCTGAGAGAAAAAAGAATGATTGACAGAATGATTTTCACTACAGTACTACAAAGATGAGAATATAAAAAGAATGACAAAACAATGGGTAGAAATGTTATGAAAAAGTCACAATGAAACAAAAAAGTTTCTTGTTCCTAAAATAGGCTTCATTATCATTTTTTAATTTTATTTTTTATTTTTTTATTTTGATTTGGGATGAAATATAACATTTCAACATGAACATAAACACACAATAAACAACAACCAGAAACACAACAGGACAAACTGTACGCGTGTCAAACTAGGCTACATGTTAATATTCACCACTGTTATTAAAAACAGAATTTCACTCAACCAAGATCACAATAACTGTAGTAACTGCAGCAGTTACCATGGTAAAGCACCGAAGGACAGATGCTGTACGTAAACATCTCAAGACACTACATATCTTTTTCTAGCGTTAATCTGAGAGTAAATCAGAGAGCGACAGTGAGAACACAATGACACGAGCATCAAATCTACCAGCACTGTATGTGCGTCAGGCTCATGAGAGGCAGCTCTCCTCTCCTCACAGGTGTAAATAATCATTTCTCATGACAGAGCTCAAAACAGCAGACACAGCTCACATGCTGTCAGAGAGACACGAGCTCCAGTGCTGTACAACAGCGCCACCTATCCACACACATCATTAACCCTACAAATGCACACATTTCTGAGGCTCCAAATGATCAAACTTTGCTGTTGCACTCAATCTCTTCCATGGCTTCTGTTGCATTGATAGTTTAGAGTTTTTTATCCAGTCAAAGCTCTTTTAGTGTAACTGTACAAACATCCAGCTTCTGCTGCTGCTTCATGTGTCTTTTTGCTGTTAAATCTCTAATGACTTTTATCAAGTAAACGTCAGAATAACTGTAGTAATATTTCCAGATGAACACTTACTGGACTGAAGCAGCACGTCTTTACTTGATTCTCCATCAATCATTTTCTAGAAAAATCAGTGCGTCTCAAATTCAAATTTGATCATCAGGATCTTTTGAGGAGCGTTTGTTTCCAGAAGCTTTACTTTCACTGTTCCTCAGTCGAGGAATGATCTTCATAAGCCTCCAAAACATCTCACATCTTCTGAGGAGCATTTATTTCTTCATCTCTCAGCATTGCATTATATGTTTGGTTCATTTCAGTATCATCTTACACAGACATATTATTGGAGATACAGAATGACGACTGATATTTAGACTGATATTTTATGTAAGTATCTGCTGTAGTGTTATAAAGATCTCATTGATTTACATCACAAGCTTCAGATTTTAATCTTACTTTCTGACCATAAATATCATTATCTGCACCTAATTGCACATTTTCCTCACTTCGAGTCTCTGAATAAAATTGAGCTGTTTTTCATTCATATTCTAACAATAAATAAATAGTTTTTCAGAAGCTAAATTTTACTTAGCTTTACTATAAAATATGTTTAATAATATAAAATGAAAATAAATAATAAATATACATAGATAAATACATACACATATACAAACAATATACACAATGTAAATCAATCAGGCTTTATAGGGTTAAAATAAATTACAAAACTAATAAATTTGATATTTCATATTATATACATATACACGCGCGCGCGCGCACACACACACACACACACACACACACACACACACACACACACACACACACACACACACACACACACACACACACACACACACACACACACACACACACACACACACACACACACACACACATACAGTATCTCACAGAATGAGTACACCCCTCACATTTTTGTAAATATTTTATTATATCTTTTCATGTGACAACACTGAAGAAATGATACTTTGCTACAATGTAAAGTAGTGAGTGTACAGCTTGTATAACAGTGTAAATTTGCTCTCCCCTCAAAATAACTCAACACACAGCCATTTATGTCTAAACCGCTGGCCACAAAAGTGAGTACACCTCCTAAGTGAAAATGTCCAAATTGGGCCCAAAGCGTCAATATTTTGTGTGCCCACCATTATTTTCCAGCACTGCCTTAACCCTCTTGGGCATGGAGTTCACCAGAGCTTCACAGGCTGCCACTGGAGTCCTCTTCCACTCCTCCATGACCACATCACAGGGCTGGTGGATGCTAGAGACCTTGCCCTCCTCCACCTTCTGTTTGAGGATGCCCCACAGATGCTCAATAGGGTTTAGTTCTGGAGACATGCTTGGCCAGTCCATCACCTTTACCCTCAGCTTCTTTAGCAAGGCAGTGGTCGTCTTGGAAGTGTGTTTGGGGTCGTTATCATGTTGGAAGGAAGGGAGGGGATCATGCTCTGCTTCAGTATTTCACAGTACATGTTGGCATTCATGGTTCCCTCAGTGAACTGTAGCTCCCCAGTGCCGGCAGCACTCATGCAGCCCCAAACCATGACACTCCCGCCACCATGCTTGACTGTACGCAAGACACACTTGTCTTTGTACTCCTTACCTGGTTGCCGCCACACACACTTGACACCATCTGAACCAAATAAGTTTATCTTGGTCTCATCAGACCACAGGACATGGTTCCAGTAATCCATGTCCTTAGTCTGCTTGTCTTCAGCAAACTGTTTGTGCATCATCTTTAGAAAAGGCTTCCTCCTGGAACGACATGCAGACCAATTTGATGCGGTGTGCGGCGTATGGTCTGCGCACTGACAGGCTGACCTGAACCTGTCCTGTTAAACCGCTGTATGGTCTTGGCCACCGTGCTGCAGCTCAGTTTCAGGGTCTTGGCAATCTTCTTATAGCCTACGCCATCTTTATGTAGAGCAGCAATTATTTTTCTCAGATCCTCAGAGAGTTTGTTTGCTATGAGGTGCCATGTTGAACTTCCAGTGACCAGTATGAGAGAGTGAGAGCGATAACACTAAATTTAACACACCTGCTCCCCGTTTACACCTGAGACCTTGTAACACTAACGAGTCACATGACACCGGGGAGAGAAAATATCTAATTGGGCCCAATTTGGACATTTTCACTTAGGGGTGTACTCACTTTTGTGGCCAGCGGTTTAGACATTAATGGCTGTGTGTTGAGTTATTTTGAGGGGACAGCAAATTTACACTGTTTTACAAGCTGTACACTCACTACTTTACATTGTAGCAAAGTGTCATTTCTTCAGTGTTGTCACATGAAAGATATAATAAAATATTTACAAAAATGTGAGGGGTGTACTCACTTCTGTGAGATACTGTATGTTATTAAAATTTAAATTAATAATATTAAAGTATTAAATTAAATCAGTAAAATAAACTATATTTATATAAAAATACAATAAATAAATAAATAAATACATAATTTTTTATATTTACCAAAGTTACATTTTATAGCTTTAATATACAATATTTGTAATAATTTAAAATACAAATAATTAAATAAATAGTACATATATACACATTCATATAGATTTACGTACAGATACAAACAATATATACACATATTGTAAGTAAATTGTGAGTTGAGTCTGAGCAACTCAAATGTTCCAAATCAGTTCTGTTCTAGTTATAATGCTGCTTCAGAAAACAGCTGCCTATGTAGGTAGTAGACAGCAAGGTAGCTCACTAGGTTTTGGAAGAGAGAGCATCTGTTTAGACATTTAGTGTCTGATCTGTGAAGGTTGGCAGGTTTAGCATTCTGCTTATGAAAACCCAGATTATGCAGCTTTGGATGAAATCTTTTATGATCTGGCTAGAAGATATTGCTAAAAGTTGCTCGGAGACTTTCCAAGTCACTTCAACCTCAATCATTATTACACCAGCGATGGAAAGATCTGAGAATAATGCCCATCTGCACTCTTCATTTGTTTGTTCATCAAAGTTCTGAGGATTTAATAAAACAACAAAGGTTTCTCGCACTCACAAATGTATCAAACTAGTCTTTGATCAGTCCAACCTGCGCTCACAAACATTACTTCTGATGGTGCCTTTATGGCCAGGAACAATGGGCAGGACTGCCATTGCTCACTGCTGACCGTGTTTAACCTTGAGAAGACGTATGGCGACACGATCACTCAACATTCAATCTCACTGAAAAATGGTGCAGCCATTCTCCAAACAGTGCAGTTTAATGTGAAAGCATCGGCTGTGTGCAGAGCTCAACATTAGATGGCGAATCGAACCATAAGTGAGGCATCCATCTTATCGCGTAAAATTGAAGCGGTGCCACGTTTTCAAATGGCCCACGGTTGACTGTACGCACATGTGCTGATCTGAGATCATACATCCTCAGATAATGTAAAGCAGACTGAAGACGCTGATTCTCAGGTTAGTGCTTAAATGCACTTAAAGCTTATAGGATTCATGCACGGCTGGTCAAATCAATCCCTCAGTAGAGAATAGAGAGCCATTCTTGTGCAGAATTTCAGTGCAATGACATTTCTGAGTAAAATCATACAAGAATGATAAATATCCGTCTGTTGCATTTCTGCACGGAACAACAAACAGAACAATCGATGTAGTCTGATTCAGTAATGATTCTTTAAGATGTTTCTTTTTGATTAGTCAATTTCAAAAGTCTCTGCAGTTAATATGTAGCCTGTTTTAAAAACAAATACATCTCTTGAGCTGGTTTAACTGAATCACTCAAAAAGAGTCATAAATCAGACTCAAACACACTCGAAAGATTTGAATCCCTGAGTCATCTGTTTAAATTAATCAGCAATAGTGCATACGACTAAACCATACAATGACAATAAATAAACATCTTTCTGTTGCATTTTTGAACACAACAACAAACATGATGAACAATCAATGCAGTCTGATTCAGTAATGATTCTTTTAGTGGGTTATTTTTAATGTAACTTTTAAAAGTCTTGAACTCTGTGGTTAACATGTAGTCTGAATTACGAACACATGCATCTCATGAGCTGGTTTGTTTAACCAAATTGCTCAAAAATAATTATTATTTTATACTGGAAAAATTTTAGTATTTCTACTTAAAAAAGATTATTACCCCAGAATGCATTAGTAGCGATTACCAACACTACAATAATAATGATAAATGCTGACCAATATATACATAATTTGTTTTTACTGAAAATTATGTTTTAGTAAAACAAGCAACATGTATTTTTTATAATATGCCATAGGTGTGCATGAATATACACTAGACAAATGCAGCCAAAGTGAATACATCTCAATTTTCATTCAAGCAATGAATTAATCCATAAGTTAATGAAATAATTATATTTAATTTACTAACAACAACAGGAAATATGAATAAATGAGTAAAAGAATAAATAAAAGTAGAAATCACAATAAACACATACATGTACAAGTCAACAACACATAAAACAAAGCTTTATTCAAACTTATTGTTCAAACAATTATGTATTTACAGGCAGTGAACCCACATCCTACGGCCATCTCAACACAGCTGTGTCAATTCTGCAGCTGACCACTGTGTCCACCTTCGTCTGTCTCTGCTGTCCATCACGCCTCTCACTGCTGCGGTCACACTGAATCTGATCATGGATGGGAAACGGACATCGAGTGCACGGAGAGGACGAGGAAGACCATGATGACGTCCCTGAACCACACAACCTTGAAGCAGGAGCGGGAGAACATGTGCAGGATAATCTGGCTGCCGCTGTGTCTGCTCCAAACATGTGTGTGCCTGCTCTCCATGAACACCATTACCTGTAAAACATTTAAACAAGAGTAAAACTTGAAACTTTGAAGCTTCTGAAAATGGGGTTTCATTCACTGATGTTGTATGAACAGAAACCAGCAGAACAAACTTGACCAAAATCACATCCTCCATGTCTTTTGGCCTTTCTCTCAGGGGTCACTGAGGATGAAGAGACCACAGCAGCATCTGGTCCAGATGAGGCAGTAAGGGCAGGTGGAGTGATGGAGCGGCTCATTCATGGCACTGGACCATTTCCAGGATGCTGCTGTGGACTTCTCCATCCTCACCAGTCTGCACACCTTTCAGATGCTACAAAGATGCACAAACACAATACAAACAACACAATGTCATTTGATTTCTGTATCAGAAGTAACAAAATTACCTTACTTTACATTTTCCCCCTTTTTTCCTCACAAACACTGCCATCCATCACCTTTCTTTGCAGGCCCTGCTCCACCACAGGAGACTGCAGTAAATGCACAGGAATCAAGAATCAGAAAAATGCTGTAATAACTCTGTTTGAAATGACAATAATTAAAATAAACTACAACTTAAGATTTAAAAGATGTTTTATTGATGTCTGTAGTGTACTCACTGAGAGCCTTTGATGGCAGCATTCCTTCATCAGTCACTCTTCAGCGGATAAACACACGTGTGTCTCATCTGTCCCTGTAACATTAGACAAGAGTCAGTCACCTGTTATTTATCTGCTCAATACTGCATTTACATGTTGATGTAGCTGCTGATGCCTTAACTCACTTTTTATCCAACATAAATGCTCCTCTGTTTATCAACAGACTAATAGACAAATAAAAGAGATAATTAACGTTTAGTAACTTTATGTAGATTACATTCATGTAAAGCAGAGCTGACAACAGTGAATTCTACATAATAACACAAATACATCACTCACTCTATTTCATGTCTATTAGATGTGCTCATATGCAATTCTTTTGGAACATTTTCCTGCCACATATTAAATAGTCTTTAAGATGTATATGTGACCCTGGAGCACAAAACCAGTCTGAAGTCGCTGGGGTATATTTGTAGGAACAGCAAAAATACATTGTATGGGTCAAAATTATCAATTTTTCTTTTATGCCAAAAATCATTAGGATATTAAGTAAAGATCATGTTCCATGAAGATATTTTGTAAATTTCTTACTGTAAATATATCAAAACTTTATTTTTGATTAGTAATATGCATTGCTAAGAAATTCATTTGAACATTTTTAAAGGCGATTTTCTCAATATTTAGATTTTTTTTTGCACTCTCAGATTCCAGATTTTCAAATAGCTGTATCTCGGCCAAATATTGTCTGATCCAAACCATACATCAATGGAAAGCTTGTTTATTCAGCTTTCAGATGATGTATAAATCTCAATTTCGAAAAACTGACACTTAAGATTTTTAAGTTTTGTGGTCCAGGGTCACATATGGTTTATGTGAATCCACTCTGGTGATGTACGTGAGCTACTGGAGCTCCCCTGTTCGCTCTACATAATAAAACGTGTTTTTACCGCAAAATCACAAATATACTGTTTAAGCAATTCAACAGTGCTACAGTAGTTCAACAAACCGTGTATTTGGTTTGTAATACTCACGTTTGAAAAAACCCTCGTCGCTGTTCTCCGCCCTGTACGGTGATGACGTATCCTCTCCCGTTGCCTCCTGGGATAGAAAAGTGTCCATCGATGAACACTTCAGAATCTGGGCTGATGCAGTAGGACATCCAGGGATTTCTCGCCTACTCTTTTATGAATACTTAAGTTTTTGAACGTACTTCTTTCTTCACGTACTCTTTTTGCCTACTATATAGTAAGCAGGCATATAAGGACACAACTTAAGTATACGTACGTCCGAATCTCGGGAGAATTAGTGCACTCGCCTACTCTTTTATGAATACTTATGATTCAAACACTTACTTATTCGCTCGCCTACTGCTTTTTGACTACTATATATGTTACGATCCTTGGCATCTTTGTTTTTGTGTGTTTTACTTTGTGTCCGTGAGTGTGTATGTGTGCAGGGATTGGCTCTTCATCAAGGAACGTGATTGGTGGATCTTGAGGCGGGAGACTTTAAAAGGGCGGCGCTACCAAAACATGGAGAGCTCACTTTTCACGAGCATACTCAACGAATGTTTGATTGGCAGATTTCGCATGTGAGCGAAACTTCTGGCGATAAGCTTCTGGGACAAGCTCATATGCTCTCAACACAGCGGACTTCACTTTTTCATAATCTAAACTATCATTAATAGACAATGCAGAACATACTTCCTGAGCCTTACCCATCAAACGACATTGCAACAAAAGAGGCCACACTTCTTTTGGCCATCGCAAAGCCACGGCAATGCGCTCAAAAGCGCCGAAATACGAATCCACCTCAGCCTCGCGGAAAGGTGGCACTAGATTAATCTGTTTACACACATCAAAATCGGACGGACTGGCAGGAGGCATAGACAGAAAAGAATTATCAGTCTGATGCAAATCCGGACCAGCTTGAACAAGAGCAGGTACAGGTCTAGAGTCACTAGGCGGCCACTGACCACCCTGTGTCTCCAATTCACGTTGCCTAAAGCGCAGCACCTGTGTTGTATGCTCTTGACGCTTAATTTCCAAGTCAAGTTGTTTTAACTGGATAGCCAGCTTTAAATCTGCCGTACCCAACCCACTAAGTGAGCCCTGTTCTCCACCACTCGCGCCCTCACCTACGTTCGCATCATCACTCTCAAGAGATTGAAGTGCCGACAACACACCTTGCTGTACTAACGCCACTTCTATCACCTCACGCACTTCCTTTTTACGAGCTGTTTTTGTGATAGGAATGTCATAAAAATCAGCAATCACATAAAGATCGTTCTTACGACATAAACCTAAAATTTCATAAGAAGGTTTCTGTCGAAATACCTCAATACTGAACTCCATTTTATATTCCTTTCCCAGATACACAAAACGAAACTGCCAATCAAAATTATTAATTACAAGCCAAACAAGAAGGAATATACATACCATAGGACGAGCCCCCATTTGTTACGACCCGTTTTAATATGGTGAGAGGCGAACGGATGATATTAACGGGATTCCGGCCACAGCCAACAGATCACCAACACAACACATAAATTTAAATAATTTATTAAAGAACAATATAAAGAATACAAGGAGCATTAGCTTCAGAGAGGCCAAAGGCCAAAATAACAAACAAAAGAACTAAATAAAATAAAAGTAAATAAATAACCTAAGTGCAAAGAAAAGAAAATACAAATGATCTTCCCTAACTCCCTAAACAAAAAACACAACGCAAACCCAGATCAAAACAAATAGCAGACCTCTCCTACACTCCATATAATTGTCTTAATATAAACAGAACAAACCACAAACAATAACCACTAAGCCGTCGGTGATCTGTTGGCGGAGGGGGGAATCCAGAGCTCTTCACAACCCAACAGCAAACGCCAAAGTGAGCTCTCCATGTTTTGGTAGCGCCGCCCTTTTAAAGTCTCCCGCCTCAAGATCCACCAATCACGTTCCTTGATGAAGAGCCAATCCCTGCACACATACACACTCACGGACACAAAGTAAAACACACAAAAACAAAGATGCCAAGGATCGTAACATTTCCCCACACAAAAAAAAATCAACTTCTAGTTGATTTTAAATGAAATCAAAAGAACGAGACAAGGCATCGGCTAATACGTTGTCCTTACCCTTTTTATAGCAAATTTCAAGATTAAAATCCTGAATAAACAAGGACCACCGCATAAGTCTTTGATTAGCATTTCGCATTCGTGATAGAAAAATCAACGGATTATGATCCGTAAAAATAAGCACTGGGATGGAACTTGATCCAACATAGACTTCAAAATGTTGTAACGACAACAATAAAGCGAGTGCCTCCTTTTCAATCGTACTATAGTTTTTCTGATGTGATAAAAACTTTTTCGAAAAGTACGCCACAGGATGCTCAATACCATCATCGTCGTCCTGTAAAAGGACCGCACCAGCTCCGGTGGCACTGGCATCAACTTCGATTTTAAAACCACGCGAATAATCCGGAGCAGAAAGCACTGGGGCACTACACAAAAGGGCTTTGACAAATTTGAAAGCATGTTGGCTCTCATCAGACCACAAAAACTTTTGAGAGGAGCGAAGCAAATTAGTTAAAGGCAAAGCAACATCGGAAAAATTTCGACAGAAGGCTCTATAATAGCCTGCCATGCCTAAGAAGCGGCGAAGTTCGCGCTTCGTCTGAGGCACGGGAAAATCAACAATTGCCTGCACTTTTTGGGCTACAGGACGTACTTGACCTTGTCCAACTTGTTTTCCTAAATAGGTAACAGTTGCTTTGGCAAACTCACATTTTGCCAAGTTTAGTGTGAGGGAAGCATCAAGCAAACGTGTGAAGACAGTAAATAATGTCTTCACATGTTCTCTCCAATTAGGTGAAAACACCACAATGTCGTCCAAATATGCCTTACAATTTGCAACATCACCTAATATGGTGTTCATTAAGCGTTGAAAGGTTGCTGGAGCGTTCCGAAGTCCGAAAGGCATCACTGTATAATTAAGGAAGTTATCCGGAGTGACAAATGCAGAAATCTCGGCTGCCCGTTCTGTTAAGGGAACTTGCCAGTAACCCTTCAAAAGGTCTAATTTCGTCACAAACCGAGCCGAGCCCACATTATCTACGCAATCTTCCATTAAAGGCAGAGGAAATGAGTCAGGTTTCGTAATTGCATTTACCTTACGGTAATCTGTACAGAAACGATGAGACCCATCTGGCTTCGGGACAAGCAGACAAGGCGAACTCCAAGCACTCGAACTAGGAACGGCTAAACCATTTTCCACCAAATATTTCACCTCAGACTCAATGATTTTTCGCTTGGCTGGATTTACTCGATACGCATTTTGTTTAATTGATGGATGTTCATTCACTTCAATATCATGTTTAGTTGCATTTGTTTGAGTCGGAACATCAGAAAACAGGCCAAGAAAAGACTGAATCAATGTTACAATGTCATATTTCTGGTCTTCAGTCAAATGCGACAGATGAGAATTAAGATCTGACAATATTTCAGAATTATTCAACCTGACACCAGACACGGGCATACTTCGCAGGCATAGACCATCATCATTCGTGCTAGCTGGTACCATAGCACTAGAGGCAACTGGGACAACAGAGCTTTTTGACTCTTCTCCCTTACCTCGAGCAACATAGCTTTTGAGCATATTAATATGGCACACCCGAGTCTTTCTCTGCCGATCAGGGGTACCAATAATATAATCGGTGTCACTGAGTTTCCGATCCACAACATAAGGTCCTGAAAACTTTGCCTGCAGAGCAGAGCCGGGGAGTGGTAACAAAACCAAAACTTGATCTCCCTTCTCAAATGAACGAAACACTGCATCCTTGTCAAAACATCTCTTCATTTTTATCTGAGTATTTGACAAGGCTGACTGAGCCAAATCACGAGCTTTATGAAGGCGTTCTCGAAATGAGCTAACATAATCCAACAGATTACAATTGGACTTCACATCAGACTGCCAATTCTCTTTAAGGAGTTTAAGTGGTCCGCGCACCGTGTGCCCAAAAACCAACTCCGCGGGACTAAACCCCAAAGACTCCTGAACAGTTTCTCGAAGGGCAAATAAAAGCAAAGGCAACCCCTCATCCCATTCCTTTTCAGATTCAGTGCAATAAGTTTTCAACATAGTTTTCAACGTTTGGTGGAATCTTTCTAGGGCACCCTGCGACTCAGGATGATAGGCACTCGAAACAACGTGCTGAATATGTAACTGGGATAAAATCTGATTAAACAGACGGGACATAAAATTTGTTCCCTGGTCCGTTTGGACGATCTTTGGAAGTCCAAAAGTGGAAAAGAAAAGAGTCATGGCTTTCACCACAGCTTTAGCTCTAAGTGAACGAAGCGGTATGGCCTCAGGGTAGCGAGTGGCTACACACATAAGCGTAAGCAGATAAATATGGCCTGATTTAGTTTTCGGTAAGGGTCCTACACAATCTAAAATAACCCGTTCAAACGGCTCACCGATAACTGGGATCGGTTTAAGAGGTGCAGATGGAATAGCTTGATTAGGCTTTCCAACCATTTGACACGCATGACAAGATCGGCAATACTTCGTAACAGCAGATTTAATTCCAGGCCAAAAGAAATGCCGCATCACTCGGTAAAGTGTTTTAGTGACGCCCAGATGACCGGCAACATTATCATGCGCAACACTTAACACTTGTTCACGAAAACTGTTAGGAACTACCATCTGGTACAGCGTGTCCCAGCCTGAATTATCTGAC
This sequence comes from Acrossocheilus fasciatus, assembly GCA_036784905.1. Taxonomy (NCBI): domain Eukaryota; kingdom Metazoa; phylum Chordata; class Actinopteri; order Cypriniformes; family Cyprinidae; genus Acrossocheilus; species Acrossocheilus fasciatus. The sequence goes on along the minus strand of CM071962.1, from coordinate 1,667,282 downwards.
ATTGAAGGTGTCCATTTTCGCATTAAAACTCCATCTTCATAAAAATAACCAATTGGTTTACTCGCGATATCCTCCCTTGTGACCGCAGAATCCCTGCAACAGGCGAGCGACGGATCTTGTTTTTGCTCAGCAGCAAACGTTACACGATCGATAGATAGTAATAGATCAACAGAATCAGTACCACCAACAGCGGACGGCGATGTAGACACTGACACCTCAGGCTGCAAGGAAACAGGGTCAGAATCTTTAAAAAACAAACTGTCAGAAAGATCAACAACATTAGGAAACTTTCGTGACTGGGCTCGAGTAACCACACATGCAGGGAACACAGTTAAATCTTCCACATCTTCGTTACTTAAAGCAGAAATCACACCAAGTGGATTCTCAATGACTTCAGGAACGGGAAGTACTTTTCCACCTGCTAAATCGTTCCCAACGATCATTGTAACTCCCTTTACAGGTAACTGGGTTCGCACCGCCACTTTTACGAAACCAGTTATCAAATCGGAACGAATATGCAACTTATGCAAGGGAACCTTCACAACTCCCATCTCAATTCCCTGCACTAGAACATCTGAGCCACAGTACGTTTCTCTCGAGAAGGGTAGTGCACTTTCTAAAATGAAGGACTGAGCCGTTCCTGTGTCACGCAGCCAAGTAACAGGGACTTGGTCCTCCTCTAAACCATTTATTGAGATCATACCTTGACCAGTAAAAGGTTCAAAAACGGATTCAATTTCGTACGATTCCGTACAAATAGTTCGTACAAAACCAACAGTCTTCACCTGTCTAAACTTTTTTTTTTTTTTCAAAACGGGACATGCCGCAATTAAATGACCAGTCTCGTGACAATAAAAACATTCACGGTTGTCACTCGATCCTGACAATTTCGTTAATTTAGAGGTTTTAGGTTTATCCAAATTCGCAGAAAACGGTAATTCCCGCCGCGCAGGTGCTACAAACACATTTTTGTGCGTTAATACAAATTCATCAGCACTCACTGCCGCCTCGGCGAGAGTGGAAACTTTTTTCTCATTTAAGTACACCACTATTTTATCTGGCAACGAATTCTTAAAATCCTCAATTAAAACGAGTTCACGAAGCTGCTCAAAATTAACCGTTTTGCTCGATTGGCACCACTTATCAAAGAGAACACACTTGGTGTGATCCCGGACGAGCCCCCATTTGTTACGACCCGTTTTAATATGGTGAGAGGCGAACGGATGATATTAACGGGATTCCGGCCACAGCCAACAGATCACCAACACAACACATAAATTTAAATAATTTATTAAAGAACAATATAAAGAATACAAGGAGCATTAGCTTCAGAGAGGCCAAAGGCCAAAATAACAAACAAAAGAACTAAATAAAATAAAAGTAAATAAATAACCTAAGTGCAAAGAAAAGAAAATACAAATGATCTTCCCTAACTCCCTAAACAAAAAACACAACGCAAACCCAGATCAAAACAAATAGCAGACCTCTCCTACACTCCATATAATTGTCTTAATATAAACAGAACAAACCACAAACAATAACCACTAAGCCGTCGGTGATCTGTTGGCGGAGGGGGGAATCCAGAGCTCTTCACAACCCAACAGCAAACGCCAAAGTGAGCTCTCCATGTTTTGGTAGCGCCGCCCTTTTAAAGTCTCCCGCCTCAAGATCCACCAATCACGTTCCTTGATGAAGAGCCAATCCCTGCACACATACACACTCACGGACACAAAGTAAAACACACAAAAACAAAGATGCCAAGGATCGTAACATATAGTAGGTAAGCATGCGTCTCACTTATCTTGCTGAATCATTCAGCGGTTCTGAACTCATTTACTATCATCTAATCACCACAACTAATTATTGGGCACTTCCTAAAGTGGATAAAAGAATCATTAATGGAATTAAAGATCCAGAAATCGTTAAATTCCTTACAACTGCCATCCCTAATCAGAAAACCTGGGAAGAGGGAATGAAAGAACAACTCTTAAAAGCCTCATTTAATCTTCTGATTTAAGACATTTGAACATCTAGGATGAGTAATTAGGAACAGGCTTGGGAAAAGAGAGACATTTCTTTTCAGAACTGCGGTGTGATGACGTTTTAATCCAAATTTTGAGCAAAATCATACAAAAGACAATATATAAGTGTCTTTCTGTTGCATTTTTGCATGCAAAACAATCAGTGTAGTCTGATTCAGTAATGATTTTGTTAGCTGATTCTTTTGAATGAATCAATGAATGAATCAATGAATGAATCATTCAAAAACACCCACAAATCAGTTGGTTATTATGTAGTCTGATTTATGAACAAATGAATCTCATGAGCTTGTTCATTTATCAGAATCACTCAAAAAGAATCATGGATCAGCCTCAACTACACTTAAATCTGAATCCCTCAGTCATCCATTTGAATCAATCAGTGGTTTATGGAACCGTACAAAGACAATAAATAAACATATTTTTGTTGCATTTCTGAACACAACAACAAACATACAGAATGTTCAAAGTACTCTGATTCAGTAGTGATTCTTTTAGCTGGTTCTTTATTATGAATCTTTCAAAAATACAAATCAGTTTTGAACTCTATGGTTATTGTGTAGTCTGATTTATGAACAAATGCATATCATGAGCTGGTTTGTTAAACTGAATTGATCAAAAAGAAACATAAATCAGACGCACTCAAAAGACCCAGAGTCAGTTTACTGAACCATAACTGCATTAAATGATCTTCTTTCTGTTGAGTTTATGCTTACAACAAACATACAGACTGATTCAGTAAAGGTTCTTTTAGTTGGTTCTTTTTAATGAATCACCCCAAAAAACTTGGTTTTTATGTAAGAGGAATTATGAACAAATACATCTCAAGAGTTGGTTCGTTCAACTGAATCACTCAAAAAGCACCATGATTCAGCACCAAACACACTCAAAGATTTGAACCACCAGTCATCCATCTGAATCAATCAGAGGTTCTGGACTCATTTACTATCATCTAATAGTTACGACCAATTACTGGGACTTTCTAAAAAGAATAAAAGAATCATTAATGGAATTAAAGAGCCAGAAATCGTTAAACTCCTTACAACGGTCATCACTAATGAGAAAAGCTGGGAGGAGGGAATGAGGGAACAATTTTTTTCTAATTAAAGACAAGATATCTCTTACCCCATCCGTCCGCTCATGAGCAGAATGAGGTTATAGATGTGAGAGAAGATGAAGAGCGAGAGAATCGTGCTGAAAAACATGGTCATCCAAGAGCCGTGGTCCTCACGAAACATCTTCAGACGCAGGACACGACCTGAGACACCAAAGAGAAACCGCATTTAACATTTAAACAAATAAAAGTAGTGCATGTGATGCGATGCTTAACCAGATCATGATGCTGTGTATGTGATAAAAGACACTTATACCATTTAATATTACTTACACATTATTATGTTTTTATTCATATTTTGAATGAGCTTTTATTTCTATAATTTCAGTTTTTATTTTTAGAACGTTTAATTTTTATTAGTTTTTGTTCTTTTAAAATATTACTATTTAAGCTTAATTTATTTTTATTTTAGCTTTAGTTTTAGTTCAGTTTTTTTTTAAGTTAGTGCTTCAACCATGGCAACATTTCTTACTTTCTTTTTTAATTATAGTTTTATAAACTTCAACACATTACAACACAAAAACAATCATACATTGGCCAAAACATTGTAGAGGCAGGAAAAATGAATCACAAAAGCATCATGTAATGACAACTCAGATCGGCCGCGTACTCTCATCTTCCGTGTGCTTAGATGGCAGGACAGATCGGCGGTCCTGAAGGGTGCTCGGCTGGCAGATCCGGTGAAATATACGCAGGACAATGTCACGCTACTATTTTTTCCCAACTTTAGTCCAGCCACAACTACCAAGAGAAAGAGCTTTAATCCAGCCTCGGTCTCCAGCCCTTCCTCACCTATCCGGCGGTAATTAAACCACGGCACAGCGAGAAGAACTTAATGACCAGGATGGAGGCGATTCCAGGAGAGGATAATAACAAGGTGGACATGCACACTCCTCCTGGGATATAGTTCCTATTTATCCGGTACAACTGTCTCTTTACTGGTAAGACTAACACCCTTTTTTTGGAGGGGTCTAATGGAGAGTACACAGTAAAAAAAAATCCGTAAAATTTACGGTAAAAAAAACGGCAGCTGTGGTTGCCGGAATTATACCGTAAAAAATACGGTAGTAACATTTTAGGTTTTACGGTTTTAACTTAAATTTACAGTTAAATACCATAATTTCATTAAATGATATAATGTTAATATACCCACCTATTGACGTACTGAAATCTGTTTTGTACCTTTGTAATGCACTGATAACCACCGAATGCAGAAGATGATGAGAAAGTCACATGATGAACCAAAGCCCATCACAAGCAGCTTTCAAATAATAACATATATAGAACGTGCACAGTGTCATTCACACAAGCACTAAACACCATCATGGTGAGACTCATTAAATTGAAATATGCAATAAACATTAATTTAACAACATTAGATGTAACATACAACCCTAATAAACATAACTGATAAGAAAAAACTAAGAAGAAACATAGTTATTTCAAAGAAAAAACATCCAATTTGAAATGCAACGCAGGGAATTCTGGGAACGTCAATTTACGTTTTTTTCCCTGTAAATTTTACATTCTTTTTCACTTCCAAAAACGGTATTTCACCATAAAATTGTCTGAAATGTCTATTACAGTTTGTCACCATATATATATATATATTAGGGGAACTTACCGTTAACCATTTAACAGGTTTTTACTGTAGCATTTTCACATTTTTTTTTACCGTTAAAATCACTGCCATTTTTTACAGTGTTGGTTTAATTACAATAATTTTTGACTATGTGGGCCTTTTGGGGACATGTCTTGCATTGAAGTGGACCAGTCATATATCATCACCATTTTTTGTTGCTCAATCAGACCTACATTCTCGGTAATGTGCGGTCTGAGTTGTTCCTTGTTTATAGTTGTTTGTTTGTTCCTGTTTCTATGTTGCTTTTATTTTTTACAACATACATTCATACTTTTGTTTACTTTTAAAGGATTTTTCATCTAGGTGGTTTGGTATCTAGAATGCACACCAGCGTTTACATGTCACTTACAGAATGGGAGTGCTTTAGCTTTTCTTCATTTACTGAATACAGTTTTGGGATTATGATTACTCAATGCATACTCTAAATATTTTATCATTGAATGTGAATGGCCTAAACTCTGCTGTTAAAGGTACTCGTGTATTAGAATATTTACACCGTAAATGATTTCCTGTGCCCTGATACAAGAGACACATTTAAAGCAATCTGATGTGGCAAGTTTCCAGAATAAGTATTAGAAATTGGCAGCCTTCTCCTGCACCCTTAATAAAACAAAGGGCGTGCTTATCCTTGTTAACAGGAAGTTACATTTAACAGTTGAACATATCAGAAGTGATGAGGAGGGTAGATTTGTTTTTATCTGTTGCAAAATACATAATAATAGGTTAGCATTGGTCTCTATTTATGGTCCGAATGAGACAGAGAGTGAATTCTTTACACTACTTGAGCAGACTGATTGTCCATTAGTGGTGGGTGGTGATTTTAATGCTGTCGTAAATCCTGCTTTGGATAAATCTCAATCTGATACAACAGCCAATCCATCTTCTAAATTACTGAATAAATTTATCTCTGAGCTCAACTTAATCAATCTTTGGAGAATTCAGAATACTAAATCTAAGGACTTCACTCTTTTTTTTTTCTAATAGACATAAGACTTTCTCTAGGATAGACTACATATTTCTCAGCCCGTCTTTAATTTCGTCTAATTCCTCCATCTCTATATTACCAATTTTATTATCTGGTCATTCTGCTGTGTTGCGCATTGTTCCTCTTTCCGATATTAAAGCCAAATCCCCTAGATGGCACTTCAACATGTCATTATTAAGTAATCAGACTTTCATTACTTCTCTAAAAGAATATATAAAGGAATTTCTTTAAATTAATATGCCCTCTGATGTGGATCCTCAAATACTGTGGGAAACGACTAAGTGTAGGTTTCTGTATATCTTCTTTCTTTTTTTCCCCCTCCTGGACTTTTAAAGTATTGATTATGGGTCTGTTGTTTTGTTTTGTTTGTTTTGAATGGATTTTATGATGTTGTGTTTGAAAATAAATAAAAAGTTGATTAAAAAAAAATAATAAAAAAATTGAGTAAATTAAATGAATATTTTTTTCAGTGTAGTAGGGCTGCACGATAAAGGTTTAATGACTTGAATATCTTATAGAATTATTGCACTTTCACAACAAATTAAGAAAACATCAACCAGGGTTATTATTGTTAACTAAAATGAAAATGATTCAAAACATTATTGTTCAAAATAAAATAAATATTTTAAAATAAATAAATATATATAACCAAATATATAATATATAAATATATAAATAAATATATAAATATATAAATAAATAAATAAATATATAAATAAATATTTATCCAAAAAAAATAAAAGCCTTTATTTCAACAGTTCTCATTTGAATTCTGAATTGAATTTAGTTTGAATTGAACTAAAGTTTAAATAAATAAATGCACAACACTGAATTTTCCTCTCAAAAAGCTAAAACTATACAAGAATTCATAAATTATGTTAATGTTTTTTCTATTAAAACAACAAAAAAGTGCATGTATTCAAACAACACAGTCGAGATTCATGTTTGGATGTGTTGCAGATATCACAGATGATGTATAAATAAATAAATAAATAAAAACAACAAACCTAAATAGAAGAATACAGAGAAAGAAGAGCCAACTGAAATCTAATTTTCATTACGTTTTCATAAAATATTTATATTTTACGTTAGCTTCATGTCTTTTACCAAAAATGCTTTGGATCGTTACAGTAACCCCGCAGAACACATTTTCTGTTGGTATCGGCACGACCTTTACTGATCCAGACATGATAATTAGCACCTGAACGGCTCCACACAACTAATCATCCCTGCAACCTGTAATTTCTGCTGATTAAAGCGTCTGTCCACACGTCGAGCGACAGGTTTTGCCTCACAGACCCAATGAACCCGTCAAAAGCGTGCTCTTTTGTATTTTCCTCAACAGCAATCGATCCCCAGAACTGCTGTTTTGGTTTCATGAAGAGGCCTACATCATTACAGCGGCGTTATTCATGACCTGCGAGGAAATTTTCATTATTTTCCTTCACCTGAAGGATCAAATGACAGTAGGGAACATCTTTCTTTGTCTCTGGCTCTCTTTC